>JAVGVS010000161.1:935182-970464 GCA_032718565.1 Distichodus sexfasciatus | reverse complement strand
ATATATATATATACACAATTGTGAAACTAATTAACAAGTTTGATAATAGGAGGTTTAAAAAGTGATAGATATTATTCTGAAACAAAAACATAAACAAGGATTTCCCCTCACATTTATTTGAGTAGTTATTTAAAAGTATTTTGAATAGAAAAACTAGAACAAATTACATGCATGGTACACTAAATTATTCAGGAAATTAAAGATATCATAATTTGTGTGTGTGAAATAAAGTTTACATGTGATTCAATGTGGGTGAAGAGAGTGAATTACAGATCAAAGAGAAATGAGGCGTTGATTAATAAAAAGCAAATACAAATGTCGAAGTCAAAAACTGACTGGTTGTAATTAAAAACTGACTAATACAATCACACAAAAGCCTCCCTATCCCCTTAGATGAATAAAGACCTCAAGCCATTCTAATATTCATACCAAAATTTCACGCTCGAGTTACAGGTCATGCTGTGATAGCGAAATATTTGTTTTATGTGTAAAAATCATAATCGATAAACAGTATTGAATTGTTAAATAATAAGTGACCCTTTCTTAATATTCTGGATTGTCCCACATTCGTAGGTTTCATTATTAAGGTCACTGCTTTAGAAAAAACTAAATAATATAATTATTGTCAGTTATCATTTAAAAATAGCTGCTGACATGTTTGAGATGACGACGTGTGAGTCAAAGTAGCGATATTTTTCTCTCTGTGGTATGCAGTGTGTGGAACGCAATTTGTTCAAAAAAATTAGACAAACGTCTCAACAGGCCATTTCCCCCTCCTATATAAGACCAAAAAATCCCGCGTTAGGATAGCATTAAAAATCCTGTTTTTATGCCGTCTCAAAACGTGATATTTGCCCTGTATAGAAGGGGAAATGCCTTGTTAAGATGCGTTTGTCTCACTTTTTTTTTTTTTGATACAATGGCGTTCCATACCTGTCAGCGTTCTCGCCCTGACGTCAGATTAAACACACCTCTCCCACGCGTCACGCGGCGTGTTCACTTGACGTGGTTGTTATTGAAGGGCTCAAGCCCCGCCCCACCCCCGGCGCCAGAGCCGCCTCTCACCGGCGCGTCCGTGTTTGCCAGCTAGTATTGCGCATCGCACCGGAGCAGCGCGCGTTCCTCCGTCCCTCCGCTTCCCCGCCGATGCGCTGACGAGGAACGGAATCTCGCTGGCGTCTTGCTCCGTTTCGTAGGTAGTGGAGGTCGCGAGCGTTGTCGCCCGACACGGATACGATACGAAACATGTCGCGGAATCAGAGGACGCCGCTGAAAAACACCGACAGCGTAGTGGAGGTGAAGAGCAAGGTACGAGACTCTGTGATTGAACAGTGGTCTGTGTGAATGTGCCGCTTCACATGTTGGCAGCTACGCCTTTCGACAAACGCGACGACTCGCGATTCGCGGCGCTCGCTTGTGTACCGGTGCGTTCCTAGGAGAGAAACGCTGATGCTGCCGATTGCTGTGTGTGTGCGCGCGCGCGCGTGCGCGTGCGTGCGTGTGTGTGTGTGTGTGCGCGTGTGTGTGTGTGCGCGTGTGTGTGCGCGCGTGTGTGTGTGTGTGCGCGCGTGTGTGTGTGCGCGCGTGCGTGCGTGCGTGTGTGTGTGTGTGCGTGCGTGCGTGTGTGTGTGCGTGTGTGTGTGTGTGCGTGTGTGTGTGTGTGTGTGCGTGTGTGTGTGTGTGTGTGCTGCTTGGGCACGGTGTAGGTGCGAGACAAGCTCCGGCTTCGCTGGATTTGTTATGACCGGCTGTGCGGAGCTGCACGGTGTGTGTGTGTGTGTGTGTGTGTGGCGCAGTTCTGCTGCAGTGTGGAGGATGCTACGGTTGCGCGCGACGAGCTGATCAGGCCGTCGATCAATTATGTATGTACCACCGCGTGCAGTCAGATTACACACACACACGCGCGCGCCTAACGCACCTCAGGTCTGCATAGATTACATTTGAATACATTTACATTCCATATATATTTGTATATATACATATATTATACCACACCTTATACAGGTATTATACAGGTACAGGATGTTATACAGTTGATTATAAGCAACGGCAGCCTGTCAAGTGCAAAGAAAACACCAGCAGAGATGAGTGAATTGAATTTGTATAAATCTGTCCATGTTGGATTACATTTATACACTGGATTACATTGACTTTTGACTTGATATATGTTACCATAAATGATTTTCAGAATTTTACTTTAGCATTTAAATTCTTTGATTATATGACGGTATTTACTATTTCAAGACTTTAGATCAGGTCACAACTTTTTCTTCAAACCTTACTTTATTTAATAGGATCTTATCAGTATTAAAAATGTAAAAATGAAGCAATGCATCCAGTTTCCTTTAAATATTTTGACCAATGTTATTTTTTACTTTTAGCCTGAACTGCTTTTTCACCCCATCTTCATTCTTTTTGGGGATATTTTGTTCGAAGTGTGCAATGTGGGCTACTCCAGGCCTTTCAAGTAAAAGTGACAGCCTTTGTTTGCCTGGCACGTTGTGGTGTTTTTTTCCCCTCAGTTTTTAGGGAATGCGAGACAAGTTTGCAGTGGAAGCGTGTAAAAGCTAAGTATAGGAAAATGGCTTTTCTTGTAAACATTGCATCAAATTAGAGGCTTAATTATGGCTAGTGCCACCAGTTGGGCAATGAATGAAGCTGGATATAGGGAGTGTTTTGGTTGCTGTCTGAAGGAGGTAAAAATCCAAATAAACACGTCTATGAAAACCTATTTTGTTTCTTGTGTTTTGAAACCAGATTAATGAGAAACAAACCAGTAATAAGCAGAATAATGGTCTGTGCTATTTTTTGCAGGGTGACAGTCTTAGGTGCCAAAATGCCTAGCCATTAAGTCTGTAGCCGTGGTTTTCAATGTCTTGACCTTCTCTGGCACAGAGAAACTTAGTGATGATAATCCTTTACCCTCCCACTTCCATAGTGACTCATGCTTAAAAAACATGAATTTATACATTTGCTGACTTCATTTACAAAAAGTTGAAGACTCAAATGAGTCAAACTCCGTGAAATCTTAGGCTAATTTATGTCAGCTCAGGCACTAGGCCTACATCACACAGAGATCTCCCGCCTCTCTTTTTTGAGTCATGGCGCTACCTTTGTTCACGAGCTTGTCTCAAATCTTTCCAAGTTTTGTTGAACTCATGGGTTCTCATAAAGTAATGCCAGACTGCACCTGGCATGAGTTTGGTCATGCGGCTGATGTTTGATTGGCGCTTCAGCCTTAACGGTGCTGGGTTGGCTGGGTCACTTTATGGCTCTGATGAAATATTACTTCACTGTAAAAGGCAGCATTGATCAGTGGGGGTCTTTAATGCTGTTTTATGAAGGTCATTTGCTGGTTTCATGCTGATCAAGTTGCTCATAACTAAAACGGCTCTTTATTGACCAGCGTATGCTGGTGTCTAGCTTATGCTGGTGACCAGCTAAAACCAGCTGGCAGGGTCTGGCTTTATTTTCAGCAGGGGGGCATTGGCTGCATGAGGAAGGCAGGATTTTAGAGTCTTTGTCTAGTGAACTGTGTCCTTGTAAACCCAGTTTCATGTCGTTTGCTATATGCCGTAAGCAGAAAGAAATTGGTTTTGCCCTTCTGCTTTTCAGGTCAGTATTAGATTTAGATGATGCTGTGATTTTCAGTACATTCTCCAACGATGTAAATAGTCTTACCAATTTTGTGGGAGACCAAGGTAGACTCAGCTAAACATACACAATCATCATTAAAGTGGCTGTGTGTCACTGTTTCTCAGCCGTGACCAGAAGTGGGTTAGGGAATTATTCTGTTTGTTTTGTCAACAAACTAGCAAAATATATAGCCTTATATAAAATGTAAGTGAACACCCTATCTGGTATTCATTTTAAAATGTATGATGACAAGGCTAGATCAGTTGAAATCCACTGCTGTAGATAACCAGAGTTTGTGCTCCTGAATATATAACCAAAAATAGGGCCTATAGAGCCTCGCTGACTCCACAATATCCATCATAATCCCAGAGAACTGCAGTGTCTCTGAGAATAGACTCGTTTACAGAGTTTGGAACTTATCTTAATACGTTTCGGTGAGAGTCTCTCTTACTGTTTAAAGCATCCGCAAGGAAGTCGTGTGCAAGGAAGTCGTGCCTCCTGCTGAGATTACTTACCGTGAAACTAGTTCTGAGACAGAACTTGCTCAATGTGCATACACATGCGTCTATGATAAAAACTGCCGAGAAGAATTCCCCAACTACTGTGCGTGTGTGTCTCTGTGTGTGTGCTGTATCCTTTTTTCCATCTCTCTCTTTATCTGTACCAGCTCTGGACTGACCCAGCTTCTGTCTCTCCCCATTCATCTGTCACCTCAATGGCTCCTACAGAACCGTAAGTGCACATCAAAGAGGGAGGCGGGCGCAGGTGGCCTCGAAATTGATACGGGGAAAAGCTGCTGCCGGAGTGTGTGTATGTGTGTATGAGAGACAGAAACAGAGAGAGACTTGCTTAAAGAAGATAACTGTATGGTTTCACTGAGTTCCTCCTCCCAAAAGCACCTTCCACCTACTCATTTTCTGGGTGGATTATATTTCATAGGCATGCTGAGAGTATGGAATCCAGAGACAAGTCACTGCATTACAGATAAAGAAGCTTCACAACCAGTTATTTCCCCTTTCCAACACGTCAGTAACACACCTGTGTTTGTTGCCACAGTTCGAGGCAGAGTACCGACGCTTCGCATTGAAGAAGAACATTGCCGGCAACTTCCAGGAATTCTACCAGCTGGTCCAGACCGTCCACCGCATCCCCGGAGTGGATCTGCTGCTGAGATACGCTGACATCCATGGAGACCTGCTGCCCATCAACAACGACGATAACTTTCACAAAGCGCTGTCCTCAGCCAACCCCCTGCTGAGGGTCATCATCCAGAGGATAGGTGAGGAGCCGATGGAGAAATGTTTCCACTTACATTTTCAGGCGCTTGCATGCTTGATTCCACCTTAGCGTGTTTTCAGACCAGCAGTGTGCGTTTGATCAGTATCAGGAAGTACGTTGTTACAATGTTTATGTTTACCCCTTGGTTTGGTTCCGTTTTAAATGCAGATTTCTACATGTGGACCAATTTGTGTAAATCTATGTCATGTGTAAGCAAACTGTCGCATTACTGGTTAAAACTTTGATATGGCATTGATCTTCCAGGGCGGAATAAGAAGTGGAACGACAGCTACTATGTTAACAAAGCATTTGTGCTGGATTTGATTAGTTGAAAATGCACTTTCAGACATTGAATAGATTTCAGTGAGGCATTGTACTTCGTCTGGGCTCTATATTAACCCACAGCTCATCTTGATGTCTCTTTGGAACAACAATACAAAGCAATAAAAACCAATCAGCAGCAGCATAGCATCTTTCCATGGGCACTTAGCCAAATGATTAGCTTTCATGTATGTGTTTACTGTGATATTAACTTTTGCCTTGCATTCTGATAGGGTTTGAACAGGTATGGAAATTGGTTAAACAGCAACTGTTGATTGAAGTCTACATTTACATTCGCACCATTTAGCAGATGCTCTTATCTACCAAGACTTCCATTTCCTAATTTCTGGAACAGTCTGGGGATCAGGAGCAGTTTGGGGTCAAGGGTCTTTTTCAGGGACCAAATAGTGGTAGTTCTGAAGGTAGAGTTTGAAGGCACAATCTCTTGGTCCAGCGGTGTGGTCCACCATCACCCACTCTAGGTTTACGAGTATGAAGATTGAGTTCTCTTTGTGGACAACAAAGCTTCATGTACATCACTCACCATAAGGGAATCACTCAAATGCCTTAAATGCAAATGTACATTTCTGTTGGTCCTTTGTTCTGCAGGATCAGGGTCACGTTCTCGCTACAAATTAATTGCTCCACAGTTGGATTGGAATCCAACTGCCCCTTGATGATCTTGGATGAGTTTTCTTTTTTGGTGCCAACACAAGTTTGATTGTTGTTTTGATTGATTGTTCACACCTGCCCAAAGATTCACATGAAAAAGGAACCCAGGTTTTAGTTGGTCACCAACTTAAACTGGTGTGGATAGACCCATTTGACACATGGCAAGCTTGAGTTGTCTTTTTCTGTTATAAGCTGCTTCTGGTTCCAAATCAACATGGAAATCTATCAGTGCTATGTTTTGAGCAACATCAAACTAGAACACGTCAGTCCTGACCTAACAAATAACGATAACGCAGCAAAAACATGATAACCAATTAACAAATGAATCATTCTGAAACGACTGTGGTAATTTTCTACATTTATTGAATACATATATGGCATTAATCAGCTGCTCTTATCCAGAGTGACTTGCATTTCCCGATTCTCCCTGGAGCAGTGTGGGATTAAAGATCTTGCTCAGAGGCGTGCTAGATTTGAACTTGTCATCTTGGTTCATAGACAAGTATATTACCACAAGGCCACCAACCAACACTTTTAAATCTATGCTTGTATCTATATTTTGTTTCAGCAGAGCTGCGAGGCATCAGTTGCAATAAAAGAGGCTGTGGACATGTTGGAGAACTCTAAAAACAATGTGTGTCAAAGATTGATGGACAAAGAGTGAGTCAGAGGCAGTGGTGCAATAGTGCATACTGCTTGGTATAAGACATGGCAAGACACAGTCAACAAGTTATTAATTTAATAAAACATGATATCATTTGCAGTCAATATATAGTCCCACGACAGTACTGTTGCAAGAAAGGAGGATGGTGCTGATTTTTTTTTTTGGGGGGGGGGTCAGCAGTGCTTAGTGCCAGTCAGACCCATCTCAGTTGCAGGGGTAAGTCTGGCATGGGGCCAGATCACAGGAATGCAGATAACTGTGCAGAGGAGAACCAGAACACAAAGTCCTCATCATTCTCTCTCTCTCTCTCTCTTTTTCTTTTTCTCTCCACTCTCTCTCTTTCCTATTTGCCCATTACTTCTGAGGTCATGGTCAGTGGTTCTGATCAAAACCGAATCTGTAACCCAGCATTCCGGAGAAACGCACTGCTAATGCCCTCAAGACTTGCTTTTTTTGCCGCCCTGCCTTCTTCCTCCCTGTTATGTTTTTTCGTGTGTTTGCGTAACAATTTTCGGAGACGTTAATCATCTGTGAACAGTAATCATCTTTGCTCACTCCTCCGAAAATGCTCTGTTATAATGGGGGCAAACTACCATAGACATTAAACCGCCATTTCCTCATTAACTTTTTATATGCTATAACCATTGTGCTTTGTAATAATGACATTTTTGTAAGGGACTTGTTTTACTGTCGGGCCTCTAATCACTCTGTGGCCCATGATGCTTCCAATTCCATCAGTGTCTGAGGGCGATAACTTCAGTAAACATATGGTTCCTCTACTGGGTGAAAAAAAGTTGGTCCAACAAGCTGGGTTTAGCTGTTCACCTGACTTGATGTGAACCATAATAAACATGGCACGATACCACATTTTTATGTCCGATACAATACCAATATTGTAAATTTGAATATCTGCTGATACGATACAAATACGAAAATAGAGCAAAAATGCTTTTAAAAAGGAAGTACTTTAATACTGCTTTCTTAACTAAAACAATGTAATAATTACACACCCATGTGTATAAGCTAAATTATATATTATTAAAATCACATCTAAATTTTTTTTTGTTTAGACACAGTTCTGTAATTTTGTGACCGTCTCTAATCCTGCGGCGCTAAAACAATCAGGAACAATGAGCAGAACATAGTGATTGTGAGCGAGATCTGGTGTTGTTAAGGAAATTAAAAAGTATAATCGCATGATTCTTTTTTGGGGTTGTAGTGGGTTGCGTTGCTTGTTCTGCTTGTTGTCATATCAGTAAAATAGAAATGTCGCGAAATCGTGTATGTCGAACCAGCTTTACTGCAGTGCCACTTCCGACACTTCACCAATGGTGCATGCGCATATTTCCGGACCGGCTCCATAGATCGGCCCAGTGCCACCGATACCTGATCCAGCGGTTTGAGTCGTTAGCGGACCGATATCCAATCCACGTATTGGATCGGTGCCATCTTTAGACCATAAAGTGCTCTGTTTTAAACCCTTTAATACAGGCAGCAGTTTAGCCATGACCAGCAAATAATTATTAGCATAATCTTGTATGCTTATGCAAACCTTTTTTGGGTTTTTCAGCAGAGCGCTCTGTGAGGGAGCTTCGAGAGTTGAATATAGAGATCGCTCTTGTTTCTGTCCTTTTTTTTGTTTTCACAGTGTGTTTGTGCAGAGAGTTGCTGTGCCATTCACAGGCCCTCACTAGACTTCACTGTGTTTTGCAGCAGGGAGTTGAAGGTTACAGTGCTGTGTGTGTCACAGGGAGAGTCTAAATGTCCTACTCACTGTTCTGAGTGAATGCATACTGCTGTCTCAGCAGTGTGGCCTGCTTGTTGGCGGCTGTCACACACATACACACGTATATACACACACACACACACACAGATGAACTCACTACGGCAGGCCAGCAATAAATCAAAACTTTTGGCAGCGAAGGAAGGTGAATTAGTTTCTCGAGTGGAGCAGGCCGATGCGCAGTGAGGTGTGCTAGTGAATTTTTTTTTACTTTTATGTAGACCCAGTAGAAGTGTGTGGCGAGAGAATGCGACCCAATGTGGAGGGCCCATTTCCCGGACGCGGTGAATATGGATAATGATAATCTCACATTTTTAATGATATTGGAGGTTGAGGAATGAGATGAAAATGAGGTGGGGGGAATAAGCGTGGGCATTGATGAATACTTGCTGTGGTATTATCTGAACCCTTTTCAGTGTCTTGATTAAATGTGAGAGGCACGAGGGAGGAAGAGAGGGAGAGTAGGCAGGCCCATGTGTTGAATAACCACAATTGGAATTAGGAGAGGAACTCATTAGGCAGGCGTTGTATTATGAGTTCGAGAACAGGAGATTGGGATTATTCATTAAAGCGTGTGTTTATCCTAGCCCACCTTTTCACACCGACTCACAGGTTCAGGATCAAGAACTCTCACACGCACTTTACATTCAAACTCTTCTGTGAATATAAACCGCTTACATTGCTCCTTGATGCTTGTTTAAAGAGCTTTCATTATGGCTGTTGACCAAATGTAAACAAACACACCTTCACCTTCCCACCCAGTTCGACCAAAAAGATGCAGAATCATCAAAGTTTCAGCATTTCCCTTTGCTTGTTTGTTTTCTTGTCAAGCGTTTTAGGTATCTGTGAGGACATGTCCTTCTCCTAAAAGATATAAACCCTGAGACTTGTTTCCGTGACTTTGTGATAACCTTTTTTCATGTGGACCTGTCCCCATAAGGAAAGAATGCAATATAGAAATGCTACAGTATGTAATTTAAATTAGTTGTAGTCTTAGATTAGGTCTAGTTTTAAAATTTAGGCCTGATTTTTATGAGAGACAACGGTTTGTACCTTACACAGACAGCAAAACGTGACCGCATATGAGTAAGGGTGCTTAAATGATAACGATTTGTAAGTATATGAGCAAATACTTAATTTTCTATTTAAAGCCAAATAAGAAGGCTTGGATTAGCTCCCTCTTTTCTGCTCTCTCTCTCTCTCTGTCCCCACTCCTTTCCCTCTCTTTTTCTCTTTGCGCTTTGCTCTCAGATTTCTGTTAACTCATTTAATAAAACCCCGTTTGAGAGCTCGGGGGATTCCACCTCGTTTTTCAGACAGGGCTTATCGCCATGGCAGCCGGGCTCGGACCGGAGGCCTGTCGCTAGGCGATTACACCTACATCTCCTATATGAAGGGGGAAAAACGACATTTCCCCCACCCCACACCCAGCCCTTTCATATTTGTGTATGGAGGAGAGATGCTGGTGCAGGTGAATGCTGGGGATTTGCACAGCTTGCGTGCTGTGAGCACTTTGTGGCCGGATCTGCTGGACTGGCAGAATTCTCACTGTTCCTGTTTGGAATGCTGCTGACCGGTCAGCGCCAGTGTTGTGACTTCCATGCTCTTGTGCTGTTGTGCTGTTGTGCTGTTGTTAATATCCTGATTGTGCCAACATAGTCATCATCAGACCTGATGTAGAATGAGCTCTGGTTGAATGGGATTCTCTCTCTTTCCCCATATCTCTCTCTCTCTCTCTCTCTCTCTCTATCTCTCTCTCAGGATGCACTAACGCTTGCTTATATCTCACTTGTCATCCTTTGCAGCTTGTGGTTGAAGACGGATCATTTGAGTAATGAAATATTCAAACCGTTCCCCAACACAGACGCATGCTTTGATCTCAGCTGCTAAAGAATGGCAGGGCATTATAGAGTCAATAACTCTCACTGTCCTCGACCTGACTCTGTGTGTGTGTGTGTGTGTGTGTGTGTGCGCGTGCGCACGCATGTGTTTAGGTGATTGTAAGAACATAGGTGTCCCCTAAAGATAAAAATATAGGAAATCTGAGAACATCTGAGAATCATCCTTTATGAAGAAGTCGGATTTTTGGGGGAAATGGAGACTGGTCCTCAAAAGGAAAAATTAGTTTTATACTTTTTAGTTTTATGGTGGGTATGTTTAGTGTGTGAAGCATTTTTAAGTGCTGAAAGATAGGAAAACCTGAGATTTTGGTACCTTTGTGAGGACAAGTTTATATGTGACAGCAGTCTTTATAAGGGATTTATTGCTTTGTAGATAAAAATTCTGCATTTTTATAATAAATGGAAAGATTCACTTTTGGAATCGAAATAGGTTTAATCAGTGGAAGTGCCTCAGAAAGATATCAAGGCATTAGTAGGGGTGGGAATTGAAAACCCACTCAGAACCGCTTCCAATTGATCAATTCCATCGGAATGCTACACTTCCAGCGTTATCGATTCTTCTTAACGATTCTCTCATTTTCCAGCATGTCGTTTTCCGGTTTCCCCTAAGTTTTGCGTCGCGGTATGTTACGTCACACTCTCTGCGACTTGACCTTCAACTACAAGGAATCATGACGCATAAATGATTTTTTTGCGATGTACACACACACACACTCTCACAGGGAAGTCCAACATTCACTAAAACTTTTCTGTTCAGTTAAATCTTTCCATTTATTACGGACAAAACTTGTATCTTAGCTGATAAATTACAAAAACAACCAGCGTTCTACTCACAGTTCAGCTGTTTACTCAATATTTATTTATTCCCAACGCACGTCCACAGCACTATTATGCTGCAGCTCTCATATGGAACGCCCTCATGGCAAAAATGTACTTCTCTCCCAGAAATGAGTCAAAAATGAGTTATAGGCCAAAATGAGTCAATGCTCAAATGCTCAAAAATTGCCAAAACTTCAGTATTTCTTCATTTTTTCCCCATTCTATAATGTTAGAGAGTAAAAAATATATAGAAAAATGCATTATTTGTTGTCAAATATTTATTTCCAAATGGATTCCAAACGGATAAACTAACCTTATTGTTCTCCATAGTACTGCATAATAAATATAATATATATAAAATATATAAATAAAAATATAAATATGAATGTGTTCATGTTCACAGTCTTGTGCAGACATCATTTTAAGAAAAATAAAGTGGTTTCTTTTGGTGTGGAAGAATTTGTAGAACTACTTTTTTCGCACTCAATAAACTACTGAGGAGTCGATAAGAGAATTGATAAGGAATTGGATTGATAGGCAGAATCGACAATGATAAATTGATAAAATTGTATCAATTCTCACCCCTAGGCGTGTGTGTGTGTGTTCGGGACAGCAAGAGATACTTTATAAGGGTGTGTAAATGTAGGTATATGAGTAAATACTTAATTTTCTGTCTTTACGGAGAAAAAGAAGGTTTAGATTAGCTCCCTCTTTTCTGCCCCCAATTCCATCTCTCTCTCTCTCTCTCTCTCTCTCTCTTTCTCTTTCTCTCTCTCTCTCACTCTCTCTCACTCTCTCTCTCTCTTTCTCTCCCTGTCCTTTTCTATTCATCTCCATTTCTCTCTCCTTTTCTCTATTCTTCCCTATTTGTCTCTGTGTCTTTCTCTCTGTCTCTCATTATTTCTTCCTAGTTATTTGGATCTAACAATTATGGCGGTCACCGGAGTGTGTGTGTGTGCATGCGTTGATCATGAATTTGAGGGTGGCGAAGGCTGCAGAATGCCAAAATAGTAGTATTGTGTTTGTTGTGTGGTGATCTTTTCGTCTGTATTCAACCCTGCGTACAGTAGCATTGAGGTGGTGGCAGTGTATGGAAAATCACAAAGGAAACACACAGCAGGAAGTGTGGAGTGGATAGACAAGTTCTTAAGAATGTGCTTTTTAAAAAATGCGTGTTTTGCGTTTATCGTGCAAGAAAGGGTCAACGCCTGAATAATGAAAGTCTGGAAATGGAAATTTTGAGTAGTGAACGTCCAAATAGAGGAAAGCAAGTCAAGCCACAACTGTAACACAGTCAACATAGACATTACCCAGAAACTCCCACCAACTGGTACAAACCGGCTTGCGTAACATCCAACAACCACAACACAACACTTCAGAGCAGCCCAGAACCGAGTGATTGACATGTTAGAGGGATGATGGATCCATTGTGCTGTTGGGATCACCAGCGATCTATAACCAGTTATTCCCTACCCTCCTTCTCTCCCTCCCTCTCTCTCTCTCTCTCTTTCCTCGATCTCTATCTCTCAGCAGGGACATTAGGGCAGCCTAACTGAAACAGAGAGGAGATTGATAGTGCTTTTAGTGTGATCTCATCCCACATAGCGACTAGAGACAAACGCAGCCAGTGGATAATGGCATTCTCCCAGCAGATGGGGACCAGTGGGGCAGGGAGCCGATACCAACATCTGCGCTATAGGCAAATGAAAGGAGATTTACTGGGGGGAAAAAATCAAATATGGCCCAGTTTCTTAGACCCCAGATTAGTTTGGTGGTAAACGCTCGTGTTAATTCTCCATTGATTATCAGTTGAAAATCCATTTGGGCCTGCGACTGCGGCTGCTCTGCCTTTTTTCGACTTTATGGTATGCAAGAAATATGTCTTTTTCTAAGAAGTTGAAAGCATTTCACAGGAAGAGCAGAAGTGTGGAATAGAAGGCCAGCATGTTCAGAGCCATTTCTAAGAGTGTCTTCCTAATACATCTTGCTGCTTAGAATGAGTGGAAGAACGGCTTGGCGTGGAAAACAGAAGAGAATGCAGTTTCCGGGACTGCAGTTTCTGAGAATGCGTATTACATTTTACATTTTACGTTTACATTTACGGTATTTAGCAGATGCTCTTATCCAGAGTGACTTCCATTTCTTTATGACAAGGACAGTCTCCCTGGAGGAACTTGGGGTTAAGGGTATTGCCCAGGGACCTAGTGATGGTATTGCCAGAGGTAGGGTCGTATTCCAGAGGCGAATAAACTAACCACTAGACCACCTCCACCACCGCCCCTAGGGCTAATGAAATCAAACAGGTCCTGCTGTAACTTTTTAGCTGCTTGATACAAAAGGAAAACACCACTGGTCATTTTCTGCGACTAATCTATTAGTGAAGTCAGATTTAAGAGTCATGGATAAAAAAAGTGAACATAGTATTAGCATTTTACCAGCTTATTTTATGGTTAAATGTTGCGGCGGCATTTACCGTGGTGCTCTTAGTTAGAGCTGAAACGATTATTCGAATAACTCAAATAATTTGATTACAAAAAATGGTCGAGGCAATTTTTCCAGAATCGAAGCTTCGTTTAATTTATGGCACTCTCTAGTGCATGCGCCGCTTGTGTTTCACAAGGATGCTTATTAATGATGCACAACGTTTTTAGAGACGCGATCAAGACAAGACCTGATCCCTCAGTATGTGAAAGTATTTGTGAGATATTCCGTGCACAAAAACAGAATACGTAAAAACCCATAAATGACATTTTTGCAATGTAAACACGCGCCCTGTTTGTGAGCGCCTGTGTTAGCGCGCCATTACTCGGGAAAACGCTCCAGTTCAGCTTAAACGTCCCCTTTATTACAGACAAAACGCATATGTTAGCTGATAAATAACCACAACAACCACAGTACAGTTGTTTATTGAGTTTCCCATAGATTTTCCATGGTTTATTCTGTAACGCGCGCTAAACGCTTTATTGTGACACGGCTCCGAGGGGCGCAGTTCAGTTTCAATTGATCAGATTTTTTCTTCAATTTTATAATGTTTTAGTGTAATCAATAGGAACGAAGAAATAAAGAAGATTTATTAAAAAATGTTTATTAAATATATTCAGATGGATACCAAACGGATAAAGAAGTATTAGAATGTTACGCCATAGATAATAAATAGACAATAATAGATCATAAAAACTCTGCAACTCAGCAATAAAAGAAGGTTCTTTCAGTTCTTTTATTTGACCTAATGAGTCAGTTTTCATCAGAAATGTGCTGATTTCATAACTATGTCAGCATTTACACATCAAACTATGAGTAGTGCAGAGCGTCCTAAATACAACAACATAAAGCATGTATTGCGAACGTCTACTCATACACTAGAATAAGCATAAAAATAGATGTATTGTCTTTTTTTTTTTTTTTTATAATTTTTCCGATTAATCGATAAGAAAACGGATAGTTTTTCTTATCTTAGTTTTTCCAGTTCTAGAATGATTCATTTGTTTTACCACATGGATTTCCAAAATATTTAAGCCATTGAGGTAAAAAATAATCTTTTATCACAGTGTAATGAGTATCACAGTGCCCATAAATCTTGCTCTGTGCATTTTTCCAGTATCGTATAACCCTAATGAGCATGTATCTATGTGTTAGTGTTTGTGTGTATCTGCGTGTGCTTGTATGAGAGAGAGTAAGACCGAAACAGACAGTCTCTAGAGATCTGTCCTCTGTTTGTTATGTTTCTGTTCACGGAGGTGGTAAGGGACCTCCTCCATTCGGCCGTCAGAATAGCTGTATCTCATTAGTAACCAATGGGGCCTATGGGGAGGAGTCCCACTCTCTTAAAATAGAATTTGCTCTGGCCTTCCTGCTTCATCCTCCACCAGTCTGCCACGGCATTTAGCATTGAGCAGCTGTGTTATTAGCAAATTACTGAAAAGACTAGTGCAGCGGTGCTGGCTGTGCTGCTGTTTACAACAGAAACCCTGATTAGTGACCGATGGGCATTACCAGGCACTCCCAGGTCGCAGATGATCAGGACACCAGGAAGACATTTGTTGCGTGAGTGTGTGTATGTATGTATACACCAGTATGTTTATGTATATCCAGGATGTGCTCTTGTCCGGTGGTTGACCCAAAGAGCAAAATTTGATTGGAGACATAAAAGAATGAGAGCAGCCTCTTCTACACATGAAGACATACAACTTATTATGAAGAGAAGCAGGTGGTTTTGTTATTGTAAACACACTAAAACTCATAAACATAAGCAAACGCTACCTCTGCATTTGAGACATTTATACTGGAGCAAGAGCAACTGATTTTGGAAGGGCGCTGTGAGGGGACAGTACGTTGGTCGAATGTTGCTCACAATGGTACCTTAACAGGTCGTTGTAGCTGGCAACCCTCCTCACTGGGGCCAACTCTCTAAACGGAGTACCACCATTGCCATTGAACACTGTTATCAGGTCAGTACTAGATAACGATACTTCAGTAATGTAATATACATTGATCTACATCAGTACATGACTTAATATCGGGTAGTATCGAAAGCACTGGTGTCTGTATCACAATCTGGCTGATCAAGGTGCATCCCTAGTAAGTATTATAGCTAGGGATGCACGATATGGGAACTATGGGCCGATTCCGACATCCAGTGTTTTTCTTGCTTATATCAGCCGAGCGCGATAAATTAGAAATGCAGAGTCGAGCGTGAGCGCAGACAGCGTTTAGCGCATAAAGACAAGATATTTCGCTCGCCAAAGTTCCACTGCTCAGAATGTTGGCAACATAGCCATAGCGCCGACATTTCTAACACAGTCAAGTCAAGCGAGCATGAAAGCGAGGGTGGAGCTTTTTGAGTGTAGTGCACAACATTTTAAGAAAAAGTCACTCCGCGCTCTGTGTCAAACAGGGCAGGTGTGACACTACATGTGAACTACCTAGTGCGTAGAGAGCCGTTAAGCTACAACACTGGCAATGTCCTGAGACGCATACTACCACCTTACCTACCATTCTATTAAGTGCGGCAGTACGCGGCTCGGGACCCAGCCCGTGTGCAAGCTCACGTTCACAAAGTGAGACAAACACGCAATTCAGTCAGTAAAAAACCTAGTGCACGCAGTTGAGCGTGTAAAGAGAAGAGATTTTTCTTATGAACGTTCCACTACGTGCTCAGAATCACAAAATAATGCCATACATTTTAAGACAGAATTCGCAGGCTGTATAAAATCCGATCTTGGACTTTGCACATGCCTGGCACAAGTGCTACATTTCCGGCATACAATAAATGCGTCATAAAATATCGTCTGAAAATATCATCGTGCATCCGTAATTATAGCTGTGTATGGCACCACATACTGAAGTGCCTTTTGCATCTATGTAACATTTCTCTACTGCTGTTGTTTCCACCTGCTAGGTCTAAGATCTTCACAGTCGTATTTCTCCGATAGTTCTTATCAACACCTATTTGTGCTGTGAACTGCAGAGGAGGTTATGGAGGAACTGGGTGGGCATGAAGAGAGAGAGAGCTAAAAATGAGAGGAAAGAGCCTGGCAGTATCACAGAAAAAAAGAACAAGAGCGTGGAATGAGTGGAAGGGGGAGAAGGTGTGGAACGGCGCAACATCTGCTGTGCAGGTGTAGGCTCCTGGCTGGATGAGGTGATCTCTCTTTTCATTCTTTCTTTCTTTCTTTCTTTCTTTCTCTCTCTCTCTCTCTCTCTCTCTCTCCATGTCGAATGATCAAACAAAGCACCTGTGATGATGGAACACAGACCCACAGATCCGAATATCTTCCACACTTATCTTTGTCAGCAGCTTGCTTCCCTGCCAAACAGGTCGTCTCAGCCTCCCGAGGCACTTGTTCCCCTCTTCTGGATAAGGTACATTTGTCTGGCCACTTTGTGAAAGACTCTTTGGTTTGTTGAGTCACTGTGACCTCCGACTCCCGTCCCACCAGATGCGGGAAGGACACGGTCTCAGCCGATAGGTCAGCATGTTGGAAAGAGCCTTGGCGGAACCTGAGCGTCCTGCTCCACAGGTGCTGTATCTGAGCCTCGGTCGCCATGGCAACCACGCAAATGGAAACCGCTGTTTTGAGAACGGCACGAAAGGGAGACGGGGAGATGAGAGAGAAGGAGGAGGAGGAGGAGGAGAGAGAGACGTAGAAACAGCTGTGTATAGTAATTTAATTGAGCAAGTTTGCCTTACACATAAAAGAGTGTTTCCTGTTACTGGCACCAGATCAGTCCAGATCAGCACCAGCCAATACCCAAAACCATTATCTGTGTTAGTGCCGAAAAAGTTGAATTTTCTAATTACAGGAAAAGTGTCCCTGAGGAGAGTGAAAGAGAGTCTCTGAAGAGAGTTTCTCAGGAGCCCAGTGATGATTTTATACTCTCCTGGGATTTGAACCCCCAATCCAAAGGTTTCAGTAATTCTCAGGCTCTAAATGTTGGTAGTGGTGTAGGTAGTATACATCGAGACTCAAACCCACGACTTCCTGTTCTGTGTCCAAGTTTCTTACTACTAGTCCAGCACCAACCCATTTTAAAACGCTGTTCTGGTTAGACTGGTTCAGGCTAATTTTAGCCTCGAGGGCTTTTGCGCGACACTCCCCGGCCGTGACGCACGCGTTTTGTCACTCCCGGTTTATTTCTGGGGCCGTTGCTGAACGAGGTCCAGGCAGCTTCCGGGGGATGAGGAAGCGGGTGTGACCAGTTTGGGCTCCCTGGAGCGGAGTCTCCAGTTCCTGTCCATCTTTCCCCTCCTTTCTGTACCTAAATCGGTCACAACGTAGTGGGGCAGCGAGAAGAGTGAGGACAGCGCAGCGGGCATAGAGCAGACATTGTGTCGCACAAGCCAAGGGTGTGGGCCTCGCTGCATTCGGAAAATGAGAAGAATGCTCACTCGGCCTGGCAGCTGTCTGTGTGCGGATTAGGGAGAGAATGCGTGTGGCGGTTTCACCTGTATACAGCTGTTTCTCGTTCAGCCCTGCAGTTTTTGCTTGAAGTGACAAGTGTAGGCCTGGCTGGTTGATATCTGATCCAAGATCAGCGCTCCTGAGCTAAGCTATATAAAACGGACTTCTAAGAGCTATATGAGAATGACCTTGCTACAGAAATACAATGCAGCTCTGTTTGAAGCAGGTTGGACTCCTACTGAAAAATATAGCCTGACTTGCCCTTTTAGGTCTTTTTTTTCATTTTTGCAGAGGAACGTACTGATCTTATTCGCAATTAGTAAAAATGTGACCTGATCTGCCGCAATGAGTCGGAAGTCGGCGTTCTGTTTATTTAGATACGGGGTCAATTATGTTGAAAAACGTCACAAAAATAGCGTTTTTTCTTTTTTGGAGACCAGATTAATTTTGAAGACCTTTTCTTTCATATAAGACCAAAAAAGAAAAATCGATATTTTTGATGTTTGTCAACATAATCGGCCTGTATCTAAATAAACAGAACGCTTTTGTTTCCTGATGAAGATTATTTTTTTATTTTTTAATTAAATTGCTGTTACATTTACAGCGTTATTACACTCTGCATCACTGTCCATTTCCTAATGTCAGTGATAGTCTCCCGAGATTAACATGAGGTTGAGGGCCTTGCTCAGGAGAACAATGGTGGTAGTGCTGGCAGTAGGATGGAGATGGATTTGAACTAGGGATGCACCGATCCAACTTTTTCAGTCACGATACCGATCCGATACCAGTTTTTACTTCATAAGTTGTGTATTTCTTTGTGAGGAGGAGACAGAGATTATTTTGTTATCCTTAAGTAAATACTTGACTTAAATAGTGTTATCCTAACTAAAACAATATAATTACACACCCATATATATCTGAAGCTAAAATAACATCTCAAAAATGATACGTTTAAACACGGTTCTGTAATTTTGTGACAGTCCCTGCGGCGTTTTTTCACACCTGCCTAAAACTTTTGCACAGTAATGTAGCGGCAGTGCAAAAATTGTGCAAATATTATAGCAATCTTGTAGTAGCAGTCATTAGAGGAGGGTTGCTATTTCGATCGTGTGTGCCAGATCAGCAGCAGGAGACTGCAAGTGAGAGCTGGTGTTGTTAAGGAAATTAAACAGTATAATCTCGTGATTTGCTTTTGGGGTTGTAGTGCTTGTTCTCCTCATTGTCATACCAATATTTCGGAGTTAGCATGAATGTCGAACAATAAACCAGCTTTACCGCAGTACCACTTCCCATGCATAACCAATTGTGTGTGCACGCTTACACAAACATAGAAAAACCTACCATTTACAGATTGGCTACGTACAGTAGATCAGCCCAGTGCCACCGATACCCAATCCAGATATTTGAGTTATTAGCGGACCGCTATCTGTTCCACGTATGGGATTGGTGCATCCCTAGTTTGAACCCATGACCTCTTGGTCCTTAGAATCTGTTGCATGATTATGATTTTAATGTTATACTGTATAATGAGGTAATTACTTTTGTTCATTTCACGTTTGGTTTAGCCATATTTAAGTCAAGGCCGATGTTCCTTTATATGTAAGGGAATGATTGCAGGAATTGGATCAGAACTTGATACTGGAAGTTGAACTAAAGCCTCCCTATTATTGAATGTCTCTTTGACTAGTGTGCTTTTGACCAATTCGCTTTTGCAGTTTATGCTCCAAGATCAACTTGGCAAACTGTCTCGGGCTGTGTTTCGAAACTTTTAACCAGCTCAAACTGCATCGAACCAACAAATAGCGGTCGTGGGCCGTCTGAACCTTGACAGTCTATGATGTATTTTTCAGCAGAGACATAGTAAAAAAAATTGTGGAACCTGTTTAATCTCAAAGAGGAAACAAAGCTAGAACTAAGGAAGTTTATTTAATTGTGCACACCTTCAACCTGGTAGGGTTCCAGTTTTCTAAGGGAAGTAGAGCAGAGCCTGTATTTCACAGATTGGGAAGTATGTAGTGACAGGAAGGTCTGTATAACCGAGGTTTACTCACCCAGAGCTCGGTAAAATTTCAGGATTGTGTTGAGATTTCAATGTAATAAGGAAATATACGTTTTTACACCAAGTTGTATGATCGGTGTTGATTAGTAAGGGGGGGGGGTTGCTGCATGTGTGTGTGGCTTTGTCATAATCCCAGGGTTAGGATTAGAACTGGCCATCATCAGCCTCTGGGGTAATCCCAGACACACGTCTCCTGTTCAGGACCTGTTCAGGGGCACAAACACACACACACACACACACACACATGCACACACACACTGCAGCATATCCACTTCCACTTTTCACCTGGATTGTGTTATTGCTGTCTGTATGACAAGTCAAGCTGTACGAATGTTTGCATTACAGCGTTATCTATTTACATATTAGGTTCAAAACTTTTTCTTACACATGATACTCGTCGTTGAGGGTCATTGCCATGGTGACCATATGGTCAAACGTTGGCCTCCAGATGGTGGAAGGATAGGGGGTGAGGTCATTCACTGGGGACCAGGCACGCGCAGGGCTGTGTGTGTTTGTGTGAAAGTGTGTGTGCGTATATGTGCCAGACTGCCACACCCGGGCAAGGCAGCTTTTCTACAGAAGAGAATTTGAAAAGGCAAATATGATAATTATGTTAAAACATGCCACATTTGTAGAAGGAAGTAACATCTGTTTATTCCGAGGACTTCCGGTTGCAGTGATTATGTGATTTGCATAATAAAGAAGCTGTCTTTTTATCTCTGAGTGAGAATTAAAGGTGTGATACACATTAAGTTTTTGTAGGTGACTACATCGGATTCTGGGTTACTAGATCACGAGTGTAATGCGATCCTGGGACAGCAGCAGGGAACGAGAGGCACACATGTAAGGTTGCATCAGCTGCTGGCGGCTTGTGGCATCGCATATCCGTCTCCATAGCCCCGCTACGGCAAACAGCAGGACTGTGGAATCATTTCAGCCTTCCTCCATTAACCGATCTGTAATTATTAATAGGACCCACGTGCTTGTAGTCGCCCCGTGCTGCTTTCTAGGATACAACAGGACGGGGAATTTCTCCGTAGACTCATTTAGATGAGCGAAACAGGCCACTTGCACTTCTGAGGAAGACGAAGGATCATCACTTCTTTACTTTGTGCAGTATAATCACTGAGGTGGTGATCCGGTGAGGATCCAGATGGCAAAATTCGCTTTTTCATTCCAGTCACCAATGTCACCTGCCTCTTGCAATCCAAGAAAAATTAAATACTTATAAATCAGCCCTAAAAAGGCAAGAAAAGTAGTTTTTAATTTTACGCAGGCACTCCCAACCCACTTCTGCCTTTGCTGCCTTTGCTTACACTATCACTTGATTAAAGTGTGGATCGATCTAGAGCAGTGCTGACAGATCGGGCTGTCATTTCAGAGTTGGCTTGTCCGAACCATGCCTTGTCTACCTCCAAATGAACAAACCATGCCTCGTCTACGTCCAAGGATTTAGTCAGTGGTCAGTCAGAGGTACAGTCATGAAATTAGGGAAAATGTCTGCTACCTGTGGTAAATGTAAAGTCACTCCCTCAAAATGGTCAGTCAGACGCTGATGATAACCTGCCAGCAGAGTTGTCTGGGCATATTTTGTGATTGCCATCAGGAAGCTATTAGCATGTTTGCCACAGCCATGGCAGTGAGGATCAAATCATTTGATTAGGATTGATGTACATTACCCACGTCACAGCCTCTGGAAAAAAGCATCTCACAACAGACCTCAAAAATAACCACAGGATGCCAGACATTGTACCACACATTAAATACCAAACATTTTTCCTTTGACGGCCACTAATTTGATAAAGAATGATCCTGATTGACCTGCTGGGGCTGATATCAGGTTGTGGAAAAATGTCTCCCCGCTCCTTCAAGGATTTATTCCGTTGGCCCCTTCATCTAGGCGATATATGACTCTACAATAACGTTCCAGTGAGATATACAGTCCCAGAGTCAATAAGCTTTATTCCTTTGCCATAACAGAGCCTTATGAGGTGTTAAACCTCCCTCAATAAGGTGCCTTATGACAGCGTAACATCCTGCTCAGGGCGGTACCCCTAAATCAATAAGATGATATACCTACAATAATATACCTGACCCAGTCACCGGAGGGAGAAACAAAAGTAACGCTGGTCATAGAATTCCTCAGTTTAGGGTGAATGTGTGCTAACTGGCTACATGCTCACGAGGGTTACAACGATACATCAATCTACCTTGATTCAATGGCCAAAATCATCGGCCAGACGTCTTAAAAATTGTAACGTCACTTCACATTAAACTGTTCAAGTAAATTTCTGGTTTGACCCGTTGATTCTCAGGAATAAAAATGTCTGATGATGTTTTAGTTGCTTATTGTTAGTGGAAGTGATTGTGTTAAAAAGCAATATGTTATGCGTATATAACAGCATATCTCATATGGATCGCTGGCTTCTGAATTCATTTCAGTCTAAATCATGTTGTAACAGACTTTGTGATATTAGCAGGCATCAAATTGTTGTCCATTTGGCGCAGTTAGCTCTGTCACCTCACGGCAAGAGGGTCCTGAGTTCGATCCCGGGTCGGCGTGCTCTCCCTGTGTTGCAGTGGGCTTTCTCTGGGGGCTCCGGTTTCCTCTCCCAATCCAAAAGCATGCAGTATAGGTTGGTGATTGGTGACTCTAAATTGTCCCATAGGTGTGTATGTGAGTGTTTGTTTCTTTATGTGAGTGTGTGTGCTGTATGGGGTTTTGGCGCCCGCATGGGGTTGGTCCCTGCCTTGCATCCGGCATGCGGAATCTGGAACGAACGAACGAACGAACGAGGGTGAGGAACTTGGGGGATTTCATGCAGAACATATCTAACAATGTGAGCATTAGGGGTATCTATCTATCAATCGAACGAACGATCGATCGATCGATCGATTGATAGATAGATACCCCTAATGCTCACATTGTTAGATATGTTCTGCATGAAATCCCCCAAGTTCCTCACCCTCACCCCCTCACTGAGGCTGGGCAGTACATCGAGGAAGGGTGTAAAGACACATTGCTCTACCATTGATTGAATGATCCGCAAGCCCATGGCATTCATCCAAAATGAAAACAATTGACCAGACATCATATAAATATTATAACGTCCCATTATATTGAACAGGAGGTCTGTTATTATTATTATTATTATTCTTGTTATTATTAAATGTCTGATTGAGCTGTGAGCTCAGGGATAAAAATGTCAAATGATAGTTTGTCTTTTAGTTCCATGAATGGAAGTGATGTTGTTAAATCAGCACATGACATTGTCTCATATTGATCGCTGGCTCCTGAACAGAATCCAATCAAAATAGCAGACATCGAATCGTTGTCCATTGTATATAAACAGTAGGCCTATAGGATGCGCCAATGCTGTTTATATCAATTTAATTTGATGTTAAACTACACAACCCTTTTCCCCATAATGCTGCATCATGGCAACTTTGCACATATGCATGCTCACTTACTCACAAGACACCGTGCCGGCCAATACTGCTGGGAAGAATTCGTTTATTAAAAAAAAAAAGAGTTCAGATGAGTATGTTACGTAACGCAGCAGGAACGTGTTTCAGCATGCCAGCATCATACCAAAAGTAGAATAATAAAATTACACCACTGACATAACCGTAAGGTGTTTACACAGAAACATCTTCTGCACTGAACAAAGCGAGTTGCAAGATTCATCTGTCTGTGGAATGATTTATTACGTGAAGTCAAGCACATTACCAAAGATACATCCCTGAGTCATAAAGTTGGCACATTTTGCACTGACAGGTGATGGTGTATGGTGATGTTGGTCAGGTGAGTCATAGAGGAATTTGTCAGTACATTGCATTGCTTTCGTCACTTCATCAGGCCTGACGTGAGTGTGGTGTTTCAGAATCAGAATTTAAGAAACTGATCGGAAGTCTGTAGTTGAGCTTAATGTTGATTACTCTGTTACTCTTAGGCAATAGGCAAGGTTTTATTTTAATCGGCTCAGATGTAATAACAGTGCTTGTGACGTCTTTCTTCTGACTTTGTCTCACAAGTGAACATTTAGTACACTTCGTACTTAGTACAGATATACTGAGATATATGTTGAGTATTGCCATTTAGCCTAAAAATATCGAGATATATATAGATCCATATCACCCAGCCCTGCCTCTCAAACAAACAGAATGCAGCATTCCAGAGAACTCAAAGCAGGTGAGCCAAGGCCCAGATTATAAAGCTCAAAACCTTGCAGTCTGAACCCTCGGGCCTCAGACGACTGCCACTCATTGCTGGCATTGTTGTTAGAGTTTTTTATTGTTCTGTTTTTGTCGCTGTCTACTTACATTTTCGTGAACCTCTTCTCCTGTTTCCTTTTTCGCTTTAGCGATCCAGAGAACACCGAGTCCTAACTGGCGTTCTCAGGTTTCACAGAGTCTCCGAATGTTTTGCTCTCACCAGCTTTAGAAAAAGCCCTCCTTAATACCTTTTAGAATTTTCCGGAATTCCGTAGACCTCCTTTGTCTTCCGCTTCATCATTCTCGGCTCTGCTCATCGGCACAGGAAGCCGTTTGAAGTTGATCCGTGTCTGTTCTATGCTAATGTAAGTGCTCTGCCACTCCAGACTGGGGTAATTTGATAAGAGCTTTGGTAATGCTGTTACGACTCTCGGAGATGGAAGGTGTGTGTGTGTGTGCACGTGTTTGGGTGGGGGCGTAGGGTTCTGACTGTCACCTCCTTTAACTTACCGTCTCCTCGCCTCCTCCCCGGTTGGATTGCGTTAGTGGCAAGGTTGCTGGGGAAACAGAGTGAATATGAGTGGGTTTGGCGATTAGTCATATGCTGTGATTATGTGACAGCCAGCCACAATGATTGATGTGAGGGGGTAAGAGAGAGAAGTGGAGATGCGGGGTGTGTTTGTCTCAACGGACGTCGACGAAGTGTGTGTATGTGTGTGTTAGCGTGGGTGAGTAGATGCTCTCTTCATCAGCTTCGAGTGCTCAATGCATTAGCCTCTGATCTCTCGTCAATACGCCACATGGCTCTGCGCTAATTGCTGCGATGTTTACAGCCTCGTGTCTGTTCTCACGCGCCTCGGACACCTTCGACAACAACACGCACCAACGCTCGGAGGTCAGAAGAGCGTTCCGTCTGGCTTTCTCTCTCCCCACACGAGAAGGACTCCCTGCGATTCCCTCAGGCCAGCGCATCTCCCCTCTCTGACCCGCCTGTCTGGAAGCCTGCCTCTCCCCCAACCCCCAACTCCACCCCACCTCCGCCATTCCTCACCCCTCACTTCTTTCTGGGTATCCAGCAGGCTGGGTCTCCCTCCATTCCTTCCTCCCTCACTCCTTCCCTCGCACTCTCCCTCCCTCCGGCCCCCGAAGCCGCTTTAATAAGGCAGACTGCTCTGCTCTCCGTGGGGGTCCGAGCTCTCAGTCTAATGGAGGGAGACAGCCAGGGAGGCAGGCCGAGACTCCCGCTATGTGCGCCGCATACGATATAAGCTGTGAGCGGGATGACGACAAAAAAGAAACGCAAAAAAACATGCCAACTCCCAGGCACTCGAATGCGGAGAAGGAATTATGAGTATGTGATAGAGACGGAAAACAAATTTCTTTCTTACACAGTAGCATGTAAATATTAATGTGTTGTTACAAATCGGAACTAGTCTTCAAGACAGATTTTTAAAATTCTGTCTTATATTAATATTCCATTTTTATTAATCAAAGTCAGTTGAATAATAGTTATATTTGCAGCTCAAACTAAAAACTAAAAACACACTCCTCCCCGTTGCCCTTGCTAGAATCATACACCAATCTGGACATCTGCTGATGAATGCTTGTCAGTTCTCATTAGTGCAGAGGTCAGAGGTTAGGGTGCGGCTGACTCAGACCACCCTCATCCTCATCCTCACCCCGCCCTCGGCTCTTGCTTTCTGGCAGCCTCCTGGAGCTGCACTGTGATAATGAATTAGCAGTGCTATTAAACCAATGCCGCTCCCTCCATGAGCCAGTCTGGGCTTCTGGTCAAACTGCCTAATTAGTCTAATCCCCCTCATCAGCTGTTTAGAAGGAGTCACTCTTTGCGGGGAGTTTGGAATATGATGACGCAGATGGTCGGAAATCGGGGCTGAGCAGGCGCAGAGACTTAACGTAAGCTGTGGGATGAAGGACGTTTTAGTGCGCTGAGACATATCAGAAGGCTGCAGTTGAACTTGAATAATAAAGATGTTTATGCAGATATTATGATCTCTACCCGAAGGCCAGTTTGTTAGGAACAACCTTCTTGTAAGACCATCTTGTTGGTGTGTAGTTAGGGATTAAATCCCATCTGTTAATGTGTCTGCGTGTACCCTCCACTAGCTGTTCTTTCTCAAGAACTTAAACATTGTGAGCAGATATTTTTGGTTGCTGATCACTTTTAGCTAGAGCTACACACATTTAAAAAATGGTGAAATCGTGATTGCCGCATCACATTTTTAAAGACACATGTAACAGAATTATAAGACAAGGGCCAAGTTCCCAAACTGCATGCTGCTAGACTACATTGTTTGGACTACATTACATTGTTAAACCTTTGTTACATTGTAAAAGTTTGTGCTCAGCATTCACCTGATTAAAAACAAGATGAAATGAAGAACTAACACAATTACTGTAGTGCAGTTAGTCATCTAGGACGTGGCCTTTGATTAGGGGAGTAAGAGTTCTCCAAATCCAAGGTTCATACCTTGTTTTTTGACTTATTTCATATAATATTTACATTTATGACGCTCTTCTCCAGACGCTCAGGCTCCATTTTCCTAATTTCCTGGAGCAACTTGGGGTTAAGGGCCTTGCTCAGAGACACAATAATGGTAGTGCTAGAGGTAAGACTCAAACCCACGACCTCTTGGTCTATATATATCAGATTAGAACCCACCCCAAAGCAAGTAACAGTTTGAAAGTAAGGGAAAGAGAGTGATCATTTGTCATTGTGAATGCACCACAGCACCACAACGAAATGTGACCTCTGCATTTACATTTACAGCATTTAGCAGACGTTCTTATCCAGAGCGACTTACATTTCCTAATTTCAGGGACAGTTCTCCTGAGAGCAACTTAGGGTTAAGGGTCTTGCTCAGTGTTACCCAATGTTGGTTACACCAGAGATCGGATTCAAACCCACAACCTCTTGGTCCAAAGGCGAGTGTCCTACCAGTAGGCCACCAACACCATTTGACCCATCCGATCCGTGAGGTATGGGCAGTGGCCATGGGGACAGTACCCTGCTCATGAGTAACTCAGTTGGTATCTTTACCGGTCTGGGATTCGAACCAGCGACCTTCCTGTCACAGGGCGAACTCCATAACCGTTGCGCTACCAACTGCCCCAACTGTGTGAGTATTGGACCGAAGAGTTTGGATCAGTTTGTTTCCAGTGTAATCTGACCTCAACAGCACCCCATTAAAAGTGAAAGTAAGTGATTGTTTGTCATTGTGAACAGACCACAGCACAACACACAGTGCACCACGATGAAATGTGACCTCTGCATTTGACCCATCCGTGAAGGAGCAGTGGGCAGCTAACAAGCGCCCGGGGAGCAGTGCTTGGCAGTGGTGGACAGTAATTAAGTACATTTACTTAAGTACTGTAATTAAGTAGAGTTTTTGAGTATCTGTACTTCACCTGATTAGTATTTTATTTGGAAACTTATGACTTTCACTACATTTGAAAGACAAATATCATACTTTTTACTTCACTACATTTTTATCAAGGTTCTCGTGACTCGTTACTTTCAAATCTGTGGATAAAGTGGATGTTATTCCCCCTTTTATAAAATGTGAACAGGTTGTTTGGCAGGTGACAGTCTATCAGTAATCAGTAGAGTTATGTCACACCTGTAGACTGTAACTATAAAACCAAGTTCAGACAGTTCTGCTGTTTTCTGTTTTGATTAAAACATTGTTGCTGTTGGAAAGTCATGAAGCTAGAGGTTTAGACCGGGGTTTTAAGCAGGTTGGAATGTTGATTTTATTTTCTGAGCAGGCTGCATTTACAGCTATTGCACTGTCCTCCTGATTAACATACACATATATGTGTGCCCACCTGCCAGAGCTGGGTCAGAACACTACCATGCTGTTTTGTGAGGTGTGTAGACTTTTTGTAGGTTTTATTTACTCAGTTAATTACAAAAAAACCTAATGACTGGTTTTCTTTGTCAGCCCTGGTTGTGTTTCATTCTGTACCATCCTCTCAGTTCCTTATTCTACAGCTTCTACAAGCTAGTCAGAGGCATTAGGTATTGTAAGTGTTGTTGCAATAATGAAACAATGCAGTGAAATAAGATGTACTTTTAATACTTAAATATTTTTTAAAACAAGTACTTCAGTACTTTAACTTAAGTAAAAATTTGACTGTATGATATTCACTTGTATTGGAGTAACATTTGACTAGTGGTATGTGTACTTTCACTTAAGTAATGAAGTTAGCTACTTTGCCCACCTCTGGTGCTTGGGGACGGTACCTTGCTCATGAGTACTTCGGGGGTAACTTTACCGGCCCTGGATTCGAACCTTCTGATCATGGGGCGAACACCCTACCCTTATGTCACCAACTGCAATTGTTTGGCACACATACTGTGTACATGAGTCATGTATAATTATTAGTGTGTAATATTTGGCAGTTGTGCAACTTGCTCAGTCTGTGATACATTTATGCTATTTTTAATGTTTGTAGTGCGGCGTATTGTGGTTCTGTTTTCCTGAACTTTGATCAGAGACTGTGACATTCTTGTCAGGTTTTTTTTTTTTTTAGTTTGATAGCTGCATGATAGTTGAGCTAACAGCATTCTAGGTTTGCTTGCGTTGTTCAGCACTGTGATAGAGAAGTGTATTAGTTGGTAGTGTAACAGTTAGAGAGTTGGCTCTGTAATCGAAGTGCTGCCAGTTCAAGTCTGTGACCAGTGAAGGTACCACTGAGGTGCTCATGAGCAAGATACCCTCAGGCACTGTACCCCAGGCGCTGCCAAAAAAACTGCCCACTGCTCCTTCACAGATGGGTCAAATGCAGAGGTCACATTTGGTTGTGGTGCACTGTGTGCCATGTTGTGGTGTGTTCACAATCATCTACTTCAGTTCATCTCTTATGCCCTGTCATTGTGTGCTGTGCTGGCATTTTGCCCCAAAAATAATACTAGGTCATCTAGAATACTAGAATCTCGCGGTTACAATCTGACCAGTGGTTATTGAATGGGCGGAGGCTGAAGATGTGTTGGAGTGTGTGGGTGTTTTCTTTACTTATACCTCTAAAAACTCCAGCTCCTGCTGCTGTAGAAGATTAGGATTATGTTGACTCGCTGGATCACAACGCCGGAAATACACACACGCTCTCGTTCACTTACGCGCGCACACCTTTCCAGTTAGTCAGCCATCTGAATGAAAAGTGTTGATGGCTTTTTGCTGCTTTTTCCCTGTGGGCTCTATTCTTGATCACAGCCAGAGATTTTTTTTCTTCTCGTCCCACTCTCTGAGGAATTACGCACGCATCTCGGTCACGGCACTGGGAATAAAGCTGTTTTTACTCTCCTCCCCACTGCTTGTCATCTCATGCCAGAATGAGGTTTCTGTGTTCTCTCTCTCTTTTACCTGTCTTACAGCACAAACACGTCTTCTGTTCTGTGTGGGGGGTTTTTTTGGTTTTGAGGCAGGTGTTCAGAGGCTTTCATTAATCTGCCTCGCTTTTAATCTGATTCCGTGTACCGACCCCTGTCCTTCTACAAGTGGCTGAGAGATTTATTGGGTTTTTTTTTTGGTCATCCATCCATCAATGGATCAGTGCTGCCATTATCATGATTGAGTTCGTTCCATACTTTTGTGCTGGTGACTTTTTGTGACTATATCTTTACATGTAAACTCTGCTGCTAGTCAGAAGCGATTTTGTCTTTTATATTATGAAAGAGAGAGTCAGGATCAAATGTAATACTGACTATTGTTTCTGAGAATTAATATATTGACTTTTTTTATTGATGATTTGAATCCTATTAAAAATCTGTTGAGATATTAATATTCAAGGCAGAAAAGTCATTTTTCCCAAGTCGCAAGTCTTTGAGGGGAATTCTGAGTCAAGTCTCAAGTCTTTGAGGGGAATTCTGAGTCAAGTCTCAAGTCTTTGAGTGGAATTCCGAGTCCCAAGTTTTTTTTTAAATCCCAAGTCCAATTTAAGCCGCAATCTCTAATGACTGAAAATAGCTTCTCTCATCAGATGCATGCCACCAGGTCTTGATAACACTGCATTGCTGTATGTTATGAATTGAAAGCATAAATAGATTTTTTTGTTCTGCACCACATGGTACAGGATGGTCAGTGTTGTTTGGATATCTGTGACTGCACGCATGTGTGACGTTGCGCATAGTATCAAGGGAGGGAATTACAACAAGGCAACACCATATACGTTCTGTAAAAGGCCAGTACACGCGTCATGTTAAAAAAAATAGAAGACTAGTTTATTTCTGCGTTTTCAGAGTGTTTGTAGGCAGCACTTATTGAAGTGAGTGTTTAGTTGTCATTGTGAATACAGCACAGTACACAGTGCACCATATCGATATCTGATCTCTGCATTTGAACCATCCGTCACGGAGTACCTCATCGGTACCTTTACCCGTCTTGTAGGGTCCTATGATTTCCACGATGCGGAAAACGTGGACGGAATCGTGGAATTCAACAAATAAAATGGAATCCGTTGTAAAACGTGGAATGCTGTATAATTCGCTGATATCGGTGTGTAGGCAAAGCAAAGCAATGGTTTCTAATAAATTTTGGCCGCTGCAGCCCCCTGTACGTGTTACCTGTTGAGACGGGACTCAGTGGTCAGCTATGTTGAAGAGGCTCACTGAAACACCAAGTCCCCAAAAAAATTACGGAATTCGAGTGTGAATCTCTATGAATCGGGAGAACAACTCTTTTGTAAGTTTTGCCAGCACACGACAGACTGCACCCGCAAGAACACGCGACGACCACTTACAGTCAAAAACTCACATCAGAAACGTTTCGTTTTGCACGAAAAAATGAATGTTTTTTGTTGTTTACAGGTAAAGGTTTTACCAAAGCAGTAAATGTTCTGCTGAACCCCAGCACTTTGTTGAAGTTGAATAACAGTTATTTAATGTGAATTTTTTCTATTGCATTGTTCTTTTTCCCCATCCACTCCATAATTAGACACTTTTTAGGTGAATAAATATGATTATAATGTAAAACACGGAATTCAGAAGAATAAAAATGGAAAAAACGGAATTCAAGAAAAAATTTAGGAAAAAAACTAAACAGATTTCATTGAGCCCTAGTCTTGGGATTTGAACCGGTGACCCTCTGATCACAGGGCGAACGTCCTAACCGTTACGCAACCAACCACCTCATATTTGTTTTAGTAATGAAAATGTTTAACTCATAACTGCTTCCTGAAGTCCTGATAACCCTTCTCATTCTTTCCCCGTGTCTCTTAGATGTGGAGGAGCCTCTGGGTTTTGGTACCAACTCTCTCCAGAGGAGAAAGAAGGGCCTGAGTGCCCTACGTGCCCCTCCGCAGAACAAAAAAAACCAGCTGCTGATCAGCCCTCCAATGGACTTCCGCCAGATCTCGTCCATCATCGACGTGGACATCTTGCCCGAGACGCATCGTCGCGTGCGCCTCCACAAGCACGGTACCCACAAGCCCCTGGGCTTCTACATCCGCGACGGCGTCAGCGTCCGCGTCACTCCCCAGGGCGTGGAGAAAGTCCCGGGCGTCTTCATCTCCCGGCTGGTGAGGGGGGGGCTGGCAGAGAGCACGGGCCTGCTTGGGGTCAACGACGAAATCCTAGAGGTCAACGGCATCGACGTGGCCGGCAAGTCGCTTGACCAGGTGACGGACATGATGGTGGCCAACAGCCACAACCTGATCGTGACAGTGAAGCCGGCCAATCAGCGCAACAACGTTGTACAGCGCGGAAGCAAAACCTCGGCCGGCAACAGCTCGGCCGGCTCAGGGGGCTCGGCGCTCTCACAGGACTCCACCCCGAGCCCGGCCTCGCAAACCGTCAGCCAGTACAGCAACAGCAACAGCGTGGCGGAAGGCGACAGCGATGACGAAGACGATGGCGACCTCATTATTGAGGACGACAACCTGCCCGTCTACACCTCGCACCAGCTGGCCAACGGAAATGCTGGACATGCCGCCACCCTGTCGTCAGGGGCGTATGGGCAGAGGCCCTTTCCCCAGAGCGTCTCGCTGCCCAGCAGCAGCTCGCTGTCAGACAGCAAGGCCTCGCTGAGTTCTCTGACCACTCCTACTCACAACGGCAGCCCGACCAAGACCACCACCAGCAGCAGTCAGGAGAGCATGAGGGAGGACGGCAACTTCATCACGCTATGAAACGGCACTGCATTGCACGGGACTGAAATCTTATGCACACCTCGAACAAAGTGAGAGCAAAATGTACTGCTAGAAATAGAGGGAAAGGTACTTTATCTGCCATCATAAACTGTCAAGAACTTGGACGCCTATGGATATGGTAGACTTGAGAGCTTGAATCGAAGGCAACTGGTCTTCTTTTAAGGCTCTTGTACCGCTCATGTGAAAGGTTTCTTCAGTTCTGAAAATCTGATGGGGAGTTTATCCTCCTTGAAAGCAGGCGCTGACACGTGCAACCATCCCACAGGTCAGTAGGGTGGATCAAGGTGCAAGCCCAGAACCATCTGTGGGCCATTGCCCACCAGTGTTACTTTTTCAGGGTGACAATCCCACTAGTGGAAGAAAAAACTCTCGGAACGCACCGTCAGATTTTTAGAACTGAAACAGCCTTTCGGATCAGAGCTGAAACATCTTCAGGAACCTAAAAGAAGTCCTGGTGCCTTTGATTCAAGACCCCAATTTTCCCTAAGGACACTCCAAGTAGTTGAAGGGAGGGGTGGGACTTCGTAACGAAGCAGTTTTTTCGGGTATGTTTTTTGGTCAGAGTAAACACTATGCTTGTCACCTCATGGAAGTGCCTTACGGTGCTCCGTTCTTCGCGCCTTATGGTTTATTTTTTTTCTCGTTAATACTTTTGTTTGATCTTATATCTGGACAAAACCAAGGACAACCATCAAACACATCATCAATCCTATAGAATGTGGTAGAAAGGACAAAGAACACACACTGTTACACTCTTGAGTGTGTTCGACACTAATGATGAGGCCAATCCTGAGTTGTAGAAGTTGAGGAGCCTGCCGTCTTCGAGAGACGAAGTTTGTCTACAGGGACACTGAGATTTCCGCTCACCTGACACTTCCTGCACTTGAGAGCGGCACAGTAGCATTGCTCGAGAGAGTTCCAGTCTGTTCGGTTCTTCCCTGATCTACAGTGATTGCGATAAGCTACTGTTTTGTGTTTTGAACATTTGTACAAAGGGCTTCAGAAGGTCTGCTGATGACATCATGATCCCATTCATACGCATCACTGGCGAAAATTTTACCTGTGACAAAGGGCTGGGCGGTGTGGCACTGTGACTACAAGGATAAACCTCCTTTGTTGGGTCGTTAAGGCTAATTTCATCTAGTTGATGCATATTTCCTCTTGAACCTGTTGCTAAAATAACATAGCGTAGTTGTTCTGTTGGTGAAATTGATGCTTGCTAGCAAAATTTGGCATTTGCTAATAAAAATTGTCATTTGCCAGCAGGAAGTGTAGTTTGCTAATTGAATTGTATGTTTGATACCTGAAAATCATGTTTGCTAGAGGAATTTGGCACTTGCTAGCAAAAAACTGGCATTTGCTTGTGAAATTTGGCTTTTACTATCAGAAACTGGCATTGTCTAGTGAACCTGTGCATTTATTAACAGAAATTGTCACTTTCTAGCAGAAATTCATGTTTGCTTGTAGAATTGGGTGTTTGGTAGCAGAAATTAACATTTGCTAGTAGAAAATAGCATTTGCTAGTAAAATGTGGCACTTGCTAGTAAAAAATATTATTTACTAGCAGAAATTAGAGTTTGCGAGTAGAATTTGGTGAAAAATGTTGTCTGCTAGTGGAAATTGGCCTTTGCTAACAGGTTGTCCCTTGCTAGCTGAAATTAGTCAGCAACTAAACCGCTAAATCGCCCAGCCCTTCTGTAACATCACTACTTGTTTGTCAAAACTCTTTTATTGTCTTGTCTTGGAGTCCACAAACCAATATGGTCTCCGCGGAAACATGCCTTTTTATGGAGTAATGTGTGCTATTGTTTTCTCAGTCACTCTTCAGCCTTACAAAAATAGTCTTGATTTCATAATTGGAAATTTGGGGCGGAAAAGTCTGGTTTGGTAATGTGACTAACTATTGGAGTATTTATTAATATATTGAGCTCGCTTTCAATTATTTCTAGCTAAAGTAGCGCTAGTGGGCAACATAAACGAAGAATTTATTCTGATATACTTTATATAGTCATGTTCTGGCATGCTGAGGTCTTTCTTCATACTGAGGGGACAAAATCCTAATGCAGCTAACTATGGAGTATTCATATTGATTTAGGTTATTTTCATAGGTAGTCACAGTAGCACCATTGGACGAAAATGCTATAAATATTAATATGTTTTTAGTCTTGTTCTGGCACGTGTGGGTTTCGTCCTTCATATTAACGGGGCAAAACACTATTGTACATTACTATGGAGTATTTATATTGGATTTCCATTCATTAGTTGTTGAGCGTAGTAGCGCCATTTGACAACTTAAAAATTATCTTGAGTATGACTTATTGCCTTCTTCTGACGTCTCGAGGTGGAAGTTTAAAAGGGATTGAAGCAAATCTCTGGGAAGATTTTCTTTATTTAAAAGCTGGACTTTTCCATCCCTTTTTCCAAAAAATGTAAAGCAGTACACACGACAGTGCGCTTACCCAACCTGTGTTGTTGCCTCCCTCTTACGAGAAAACTAAGAATTTATCAGCCGTCCTTATCTCACGTCAGTACATGAATGACAAACAGGCACCTGTCCTCTCGCGATATCAGATTTCATTCCTTCACATCAGGTTTTTCTGAAGCGTGGACTTTTTTCCGGCACCTGTCTCGCTGCCTGCTGGGTTTGGAAGGCATCAGCTCTCATCAAAAATGCACACCTGTATTCACAGTGCCTCCGTTTCCACTCATCTCTCCACTCCCTGCCGCAAGCTTCTGAAAGCGCCGTGCACCATGGGATACCTGCTTGAACAGAGAGCTGGGCAGACCTTCTCTCTCTCTCTCTCTCTCTGGTCCGTATTCGGCTGCCTGGGGTTGTTATTCACTCTCTCCCCCAGATATTTAT
>JAVGVS010000161.1:845182-930182 GCA_032718565.1 Distichodus sexfasciatus | reverse complement strand
CAAAAAATGAGGGAGGGGGTGACAAGAAAAAAAAATCTCATGGTGGCCAGCAGCGAAAGTTGAGGAATAGACGGAGTAAAACAGCTAGGCTACATTCAACAACACAGTGGAGCGCCACCCGCTGGTTGACTGGGGTAAAAATACTGTGGGGGTGTGAGAGACGTGGGTCCCTTCTCATCATTGTGGAAGAAAAGTGGGCACTGAAAAGATGCTACTATGTATAAAATTGAAAGTGTGACACTTATCCAATGCGGGGGGTAAAAAGTACATAGAGAATGTCAAAATAAACTAGTCACGAGGCAGTGTTATATTCAGAGACCAAATGGAAAATTTCACAGCGTAAGAATAAGAAAAGGGAAAATGCAAACGGTGTCGATACGATGAAGGAGCGTTTATGGAGTGGTTAAGCCATGTTATGACTCAAATATTGTCCAATATTCCAATTTGTCCATTCATTTTTTGGGGGTCTGACCTTCCGTTTGAACGACTTCCACCACCGTCTCCTTATCAGTCAAAAAGGTATAAATATGAAATCAGCCGAGGTTCTGTCAGAATGTTTCACTCTTTAAAGGGGAAAAAAGAAATCTCACTATGAACACCATCCGAGCGGACACCAAAAAATTAAGAATTAGTTTGTGAAGTCAGTTTCCAAACCCTAAAAGCTCAAAATTAATCAAATTATTAACCTATTTTGCCATTTTTTAATCATTGCTACAGTCAGTCACCCATAGTTCAATATACCTAAGGAAAAAAAAAAGCAAGGGATTTTTGTATTATTATTGTAACAGTACCCTATAAAGAGCATGATAGAAACAGAAGCTTTTTCCGGACAACAGATCCGTGCCCGGTACAAATACAGACTTGGTTACAGTCGGACCCTGCGGTGGGGGTCGGCGGTGCAACTGCGTGTGGTTTGTATCTAATAAGACTGGTGCTGGTGCCTGAGGTCAGCTACTTGGGATTGAGACGCATGGGAGTGTTGTGCCTTCTCATGAATCTCATGCACGCTTTTGGGGAGAAAAGAAACTAAAAAATGAAACCTGTACGGGGTCAAACGAGAGCGGCCGCTACAACAACGGCGCAGAGAGACCCTTCCGGAGCCTTAAAAAAAATGGTAGCTAAGTGGTACAGCAGCCAGTAGAACGTTGAGTTTTAACGAGCGAAGCCGTGCTTAACGAGCTTAACGTGTCGGGAAATACCTGAGTTTTGAATAAGGGAGGCGTGGTGCTTCAGATGGGTTTTAAGAAGAGTTTACTACTGCTTACGTTTCCTCGATATGGTGCGTCGTTAAGAATACTATGCACTGAATCCACCCATTAAAAAGAAAAAAAAAAACCTAACTAAATAAAAAAAAAGGAAGAAGGGAAATATGGTTCGTTTCAAGATGAGCACAACAAACTGACAAAATAGAAACTAAAAATAAAAAGGACTAGATAAACGGAATAATAATTAATTCTCTTTAAATAGTGTCACACAATTTGTATTTGATAATACTAAAATTAAAAAGAAGCCTCTCTTCTTATGGTTCTAGTCATGTCCTCGTCCAGGCAGCTCCGCGGCAAGCAGCGCACTAACGCAAACGAGAGCGTCTTCCTCGTGGCAAACCACTGGGGAAAATGTTCCTCTTCCTAGCCGTCCTGAACGTTGCCTGAGGAAACACACACACAACTTACACTTGATCACAATGGAAGTGATGTTAGACTCATGGCGTTATCTTCAAAACCATAATCCATGTGTCAATCATTACAAACCAGCAGCTACTTGATCTTGGTCCTCACGACCCTGGGTAATATGACCTCAAGTCAATATCATGGTAAATTGAACATTTTATCCTGATTACGATTAATTACAATTAGTTCATTTTTGGGGGGTTTTGCCCTCATTGTTAGGGATGGGTCCTGAAACCCGGTACAAAACGTGCCCCGGGACAAAAAATTTTAAAGCCCGAAGTATCGATAAGTTCTGACGTTAACGGTATTGCTTTCGGTACTGTAGAAATTAATAAATCAGATTTTTGGTTTTTACATAAAAGTAATCTTTCCCAGTTTATCTAAGCTGCTCCAATACTGATTTAGACGTTAATCTAGAGCGTTCTCACGCGTACGCGCAACGCACAGGGAAACACTCTCGCACACCCGCCACATAGATTTTAAATAAATGCACACCAGCTCGTTGTGGATTGAGAAGTCATTAGAAGGAATTAAAACTAACAAAATGATTGCGTATGTTTTTATTATTATTATTATTATTATTATTATTTTAGTAATAACTCCCATGTTAGAGCATTTGTCAGCTTACTGTGTCGACATTTGTTAAATAATAAGTGTGATATAAATAAAGCAATGTTAATTATGTTGTTAATTTGAGTTTTTCTTCACAAAGTACCAATAAGAATACTGCTAAAGTACTGTAGCAAGGTTTGTACTGTAAATATACTATTATGAGATTTTAAAAATAACTGAAGGAAACACACAGATGTAGTAACAGACTGGACCAGGCAGAGTCACATGACAACACATGGGTCAGTATGTTATTAAAGGAGACAATACATGAACACACACTTTTTTTTAAGTATTACCACAATTTTTAAATAATCAAAGTGATCGTTGTGGGCAAGATTACGTCAGAGTTTCTGAATGTCCATTTCAATTAATTTCCCACCCCTGCTGTCTGCTCTGCGTAGATTTAACTGTTAACCTGTTAACAGATTTTTACAGATTTTTGCTCAGCATACATGTTACTGGGTCAGAATAAAGGAAGATGCAACACAGCAGAACATGAAAAAAACAGCTGTATTTCTTCCACGTAGACCTACGCAGTGTTTTTGTTCTTTGTTTGTTTATGTGTTTGGTGTTGGAATTGTGTTATGCTTAGGTGGAATTTGTTGTTTTTTTAGACGAGATTCTATCGGTGATGTTGATGTGCCGCATGCACATCATGTGTGGGGGGGAGATCAGGCTCAAGCCGTTAAGCTTTATCTTAACTTAGCCTACATTATCAATTATCTTATCAGTTGGATTACCGATGGAAATAATCAAATCTGAGCAAGGCAGGGGGTTGTGAGTTCTGCTTTAAACCCTAACCTTGTCTTAACCTAGAATGTATCAGACACTCCTGTCCATAGTGACTGCCAACTATACTTCAAGAGATTCCTGAAGAGACTGAGTGACTGTGAGTGCTTAAAAACACAGTGAGGGATTAAAAGGATGAGAAAGAGTTACATGGAGAAATGATAACGGCTGTTAATAGCAGTTTCTATTGATTCTAGCTGTTCAAATATGAGATGTTGAATTTGGGTGAGTAATTCACAAGTGTCATCACAATACAATACGATACTGATTCAACAGAAAACTAATGGATGACTTGGGATATCACAGTGAGATACGATTTATATTCCATTAAACTCAGGTGCAAGCAATTGCTATGAAACAATAATATGTTGATTTAACAAATTTAAACTTAAGAAGATTTGTACATCACCAACATTCTCTTTTAATTAAAAACAGACATCCTGTTCAATATAAAGTGACGTTCCAGTATAGAAGATGTCTGGTCAATGTTTTCATTTTCAGATCAACATATTAAGCACACTGCTCACAATGTGTAGATGTAGATGTAGATGTAGATGTATTGCTGCACCCCTACGACTGATTCATTTTAATATGCCCCTTGTGGTCAATGTAGGCGATGATATAGTTTAAAAAGTGGGTTGCAGTTGGACTATTGACAGGAAATAGCACGTCTCCTCAATAATCTTAACATCTTAAGCCATCAACCATGCTTCTATGACAAAAACTGTGGAAGAAGTTTAACGTGTAAAAAGTGGGAAGAAGAAGAAGCAATGAAGAGAACAACTACTGGAACAGTCTCCCTGTAACAACTTGCGGTTAAGGGTTTTGCTCAGGGGCTTCATGGTGGTAGTGCTGGAGGTATGACTAGACCAGCCAGGACTGATCACATGACCTATTGGTCTGTGGACGAGTCTCCAACCACTAGACCACCAGCACTACCACCCATTAGAAGAGGTCAGGGAGGTCTGTGTTTGTGTTGAGGTAGTCACCTGGACGTGGGCTAGTGCAAAAAATTGTCAACTCTGGCAAAGGAGCAGGATCCAGAGCGCACTCGAGCCATGAGCTGCACACACTCTGTGGCCTGGCCCAGCGCCAGCATCAGTGGGGGCTGCTTGGGCAGATTCTGAGACTCTGGAGACAGAGAGAGAGAGAGAGAGAGATACACAGTGTGAGGGAAAGAAGGGGTCTCAAAAAGTCAAACCGTTTACACAGAAAATGTGACCTCTGCATTCGACCCATCCGTGAAGGAGCAGTTGGCAGTGCCCAGAGAGCAGTGCTTGAGGCTGATACTCTCTCATGAATACCTCAGTGGTCCGGAATTTGACTTTGTGATCTTCTTGTGCGGGGTAATTATGCCAAATGCCCCAAATTTAGGTATTTAGGTATTAGCAAAAGGTATTTTTGTGTAGGGTACACATGCATGCTCCACTGGCACTGCAGAGCAGAATGAAGACTGTGACATCCGCATAGTAACAGACAGCAAGTAATAAGACTCATTTACTGTAAAAAGCTTTGGTACTAGTTGTCTTATTTGTGCAAGCATAATTAATGTCGGAGCACATTTGCTTTGCCAGCGTTTGCAGACTCCCTGCTGGAGAACTGGACGGTCTGCTCAACTCAGCGTTAATTGCTTTGGGACAAAACTAAACATCGCAGACCTCCACATGAACACGCAAACAGAGATGCAGGAAGGCTGGGGAAAAGGGAGTAGGGGGCGGAATGAGGATGAGTACCCCCTATGGGTCTTGTGTGTGTTTGTGTGTGTGTGTGTTCTTACCCAAGATGGCGCTGTTGAGGGCAGAGCAGATGGCCTCTCTCTGTGTGGGGTCCAGCTGTTGGCCCACTGGGCAGTTCCACGGATCTGAATACGCCAGTAGACTGAACGCGTCCTATACACACACACACACACACACGCACAGCAGTGATAAAATGAGGGCCGATAACCTTTCCAACTCCGTGTCCAATAATATCAGCTGCCAGCCACGACACCAAGGCTCGGAGGATGATTAATGTGCGCTACAGAGTGCACAGTGGAGCACAAAACCGTCAAGCCGAGGCTGAATCATCACATCCCTGAAGCAGGGTCAGTGTGGAGCAAAGCCAAACTGACCAAGGGCAGCCACGTTACAAGATTCTAAGCTACAACAACACTTATGTCATGAGTACACATATATATACTGTATAAATATATAGTAAACACTACATTATAAGGAGCTTTTAATATGCACAATGTATCCAGTGACTTACTGGTACCTATACTCATGTAAAAGTAAATATTCCTTCAAAGGAACTCGTACTTAAGTAAAAGTAAAGATTTCTTACGAAGGAATTTGTACTTAAGTAAAAGTAAATATTCCTTACAAAGGAACTCGTACTTAAGTAAAAATAAAGATTTCTTACAAAGGAACTCATACTTAAGTAAAAGTAAAGATTTCTTACAAAGGAATTCGTACTTAAGTAAAAGTAAATATTCCTTACAAAGGAACTCCTACTTAAGTAAAAGTAAAGATTTCTTACAAAGGAACTCGTACTTAAGTAAAAGTAAAGATTTCTTACAAAGGAACTCATACTTAAGTAAAAGTAAAGATTTCTTACAAAGGAATTCGTACTTAAGTAAAAGTAAATATTCCTTACAAAGGAACTCATACTTAAGTAAAAGTAAAGATTTCTTACAAAGGAACTCGTACTTAAGTAAAAGTAAAGATTTCTTACAAAGGAACTCGTACTTAAGTAAAAGTAATGATTCCTTACAAAGGAACTCCTACTTAAGTAAAAGTAATGACTTCTTACAAAGGAACTCGTACTTAAGTAAAATTAAAGATTTCTTACAAAGGAACTCATACTTAAGTAAAAGTAAAGATTTCTTACAAAGGAACTCATACTGAAGTAAAAGTAAAGATTTCTTACAAAGGAATTCATACTTAAGTAAAAGTAAAGATTCCTTACAAAGGAATTCATACTTAAGTAAGGTTAATAATCTCTACAAAAGAACTAATACTTAAGTACAGGTAAAGACTCCTTAACCTGTACTTAAGTAAGCAGCCTATACTTAATCAAAAGAAACTTTCCATACAAAGGAGCCCATACTTTAGTAGAGGTAAAGATTTCGTACAAAGAAACCCATATTTCAGTAAAGATTCCTTATAAAGGAACCAATACTTTAGTAAAGGTAAAGCTTTCCTACAAAGAAAATGAGTCTAGGAAAAGTAAAAAGACCCCAAGTTGAATACTATCATAGCACTTTTACTCAAACAGCATTCTAAGAGGTCAGTAACACATAGTCAAGTAAAAGATTTCTTTAAAAGGAGTCTATATTTCAGTAGATTCCATACAAAGTAACCCATATTTAAATAAAGGTACAACGTGCCCCAGGAAAAGTTAAGACCCCAAATTGAATACTATATTATTACTTTTACTCAAGTAGCATTTTAAGGGGTGGATAAAGCTTTATGGTGGAATTATTTCCGTTGATTGGTATCTACTTAAGAATGTGTTTCAGGTTCTCTGAACATGGACTTGTTTGTACAGTTACAGTCTGTATTAATGTATTTTAAAATCTCCTTAATGCTGCATTTAAAGGACATCCAATATTCTTTAAATGCAGCATTAAGGAGATTGTAAAATACATTACTGCAGACTGTAACTAGTGGTGTACAAAGTGACTGAAATCCATATTAGGTAAGGCTAAAGATTCCTTGCAGCCATTAAAATGCACAAATTTATCAGTATTTTAATTCATGTAGTGTACTTTAATTAAGGGGTTACTTAAGGTTCAGTGGAGTCATTTCATTTGTCTCTTTTCAGAATATGATGCCAATTCTCAAATTACATCCATACCAAAAATGATGAGGACCAGACTGTGGCACAAACCGTCAGTACATTGTCACATCTAGAACATGCTTGGTCATGTTGGACAGTTCTAGGCTTAGGATTTGTCACCATCAGTTACAGAAAAGCCTGCAGGCGGTGATTTGGTGTCAACTGACAACTGGCGTCAGCAGAAATGTAGTGGGCAAAAAGTACATCATCAATATCAGCATCTTTCTCTCTCTACATGACTACAAAGTAGAAAGCTCTTAAAATAATACTTAAGTATAATAATTAAATACAATTTCTTCAAAAACTACACAGCATCAACCGTAAACAATTTACTTCCATGTACAATCTGTGTACCACCTCTGATCTGGACAACTTCTGTCCACAGGGGTCCTCGGCCTTACTGGGGTTATACATGGCATTATTTTATTTGCCATAAATATTTCAATAAGATCATTTACACGGTTGTAACCCAGATTACCCAGATTCTTGTAGGTTAACTGTGTTAACCTACAAGATACAAAGCAGTTTCTGGAGGAGTGTAGGAGGTCAACTAAATGAATCACCACAACACGTCTCAGTACCAGTTTTACACATTTCATTTATAGCGTTCTTCTGCTCTGAACTCTCTCATCTCCCAAAGCACTGGGCTCCTCCTACCTGTAGCATCTTCTTGTGCGTGGCGTTCTTGCCGTACTGGTGGGAGAGCTGTTCGCTGAGGGCCTGCAGCTCACGGCCAAACTGGATCATGCGCTCCGTGGCTGCCTGGTTGCCTCCGCAAAGCTGTCTCGAGCTACAACCGTCCTCTGTGGGGAGCAGAAAGAAAAGAGAATTCACAGTTTTATTGGCTTTTGGTGCAGGTCGTTTTAAAAAACGGGGGATAAAACTGGTTTTGGAAAGTAGTTTCCCAAAATTAATCGCACAGGGGTATCAGTGAATTTTTTTTCAGTGAATTTTGGTGACCGTTCTTGGTCATTTACATTGCTAGGGGGAAAAGAGGACAGAATTGCACTTGGAAGGTTTGGTTTTCTGATTCACAACTGTTGGGGATAAAATGTTAAAAACATAACTGACTGTTGAGCTAGAATAAGAGCAGCATCCACTGTCTGAACTTAAAATACAGCATCAGCCATCTATCACCACACTACAGCAAACCAAGCAATCAATTTAACAACTATTAGAATAGTGCTGAGAAAAGGATAACGAAAGGAGGAGAAAAGGGTGTCTCGTTAACTGGAAAGAAAAGAGAAATTGAAAAAGGTCTAACTACTAGTTTAAAAACTTGTTGCACAAGACAAAGCAGATTTTCTTATAAATGTGCATGTTAATTCTGAATAACAAACATTTTTACTCTTATCACATCAGATGTGCTATGATTTGGTTATAATTGGAAGGTTTAAACAGACTCATCATATTATTATTGTATGACCACATTCACATCACAATCTTTCTCACATTTTGCAGCCTCAAGGCGCAGCCACACAAGCTAAAAAAAAAACAGCGAAATTATATAACCTTTGCAGCATCGTGTCTACCTGCTACTCCATTGCCCACGCTGCTGTCGTCCCCCTGCAGGATCTCCTGGTGCTTGTAGGTGCCGTTCATGATGCGGGTGGAGGAGTTCTCTGCCACGCCGTTACTGTAGTGCTCCTGCTCGATCTCCATCTCACTGTCACTGACCAGAAAGACACTCATTTACATGTACGGCATTTATCAGACGCTCTTACCCAGAGCAACTTCCTTTCCCCCAGTTCTGGGACATTCTCACTGGAGCAACTTGGGGTTAAGGGTCTTGTATTTGAACCCGTGACCTCTTGGTTCAGATGCAGGCATCCTACCACTTGACCACCACCACTCAGTGAATTACACAGAGGCTAATTTCCCCCAAACGCACAGTTATGGTGTCTGGAAGGCAATGGCAGGTTCAGCAGGATGCAGCCGTCACTGCGTTTAGCTTGGTCACAATTAGAGGTGAACCAATCCATCTAATACAGTTCCGATTTTGATACCTGGGCTACGGCTATCAGGCTTTTCACAAGGACTGATTCAATATCAGTGGTTAATTAATAAGCAGTATATTTCTCTGTGAGGAGGAGACTGTGTGAACCGGATTTGTTTGAACACAGTTCTGTAATTTTGCGATAGTCCCTAACACTGGGTTTCTTAACAAAACCTGGTTTAGTTAAGAAAGGTAAACAGTATAATTTGCTAAACTTTTGGGGTTGTGGAGTGTTGCTCTGCTTGTTCTACTCACTATCATGTTGATACTGCTCTGCGCAGTGTCATATGTATGTGTATGATTTTGTACACTTTATTTACTGTCTTCTTCTTCTTCCTCTTTCGGCTTTTCCCTTCAGGGGTCGCCACAGCGAATCATCTGTCTCCATTTAGTCCTATCCTCTGCATCCTCTACCCTCACACCAACTAACTTCATGTCCTCTTTCACCACATCCATAAATCCCCTTTTTGGTCTTCCTCTCAGCCTCCTGCCTGGTGGCTCCAACCTCAGCATCCTTCTACCTATGTACTCATTGTCTCTCCTCTGGACATGTCCAAACCATCTCAGTCTGGCCTCTCTGACTTTATCTCCAAAACATCTAACATGAGCTGTCCCGCTGATGAACTCATTCCTGATCCTATCCATCCTCGTCACTCCCAAAGAGAACCTCAACATCTTGAGCTCTGCAACCTCCAGTTCTGCCTCCTGTCTTTTCCTCATCGGCACTGTCTCCAAACCATACAACATGGCTGGTCTCACTGCTGTCTTGTACACCTTTCCTTTCATTCTTGCTGAAACCCTTTTATCACACATCACACCTGATACTTTTCTCCACCCATTCCAACCTGCTTGCACACGCTTCTTCATCTCTTTTCCACTCTCTCCGTTGCTTTGGACTGTAGACCCTAACTACCTGAAGTCCTCTACCTTCTTTACTTCTACTCCCTGTAACTTCACTGTTCCACTTGTGCCCCTCTCATTTACACACATGTATTGTCTTGCTGCGACTAATCTTCATTCCTCTCTTCTCCAGCGCATATCTCCACCTCTCTAGCCTTTCCTCTACCTGCGCCCTGCTCTCACTGCAGATCACAATGTCATCTGCAAACATCATAGTCCATGGAGATTCTTGTCTAACATCATCTATCAGCCTGTCCATCACCAAAGCAAACAAGAAGGGGCTTAGAGCCGATCCTTGATGCAGTCCCACCTCCACCTTGAACTCCTCTGTCACTCCTACAGCACATCTCACTGCTGTCTCACAGCTCTCATACATGTCCTGCACCACTCTAACATACTTCAATGCCACTCCAGACCTCCTCATGCAATACCACAGCTCCTCTCTCGGCACCCTGTCATATGCTTTCTTTAAATCTACAAAGACACAATGCAGCTCCCTCTGACCTTCTCTGTACTTCTCCATCAGCATCCTTAAAGCAAAAATAGCATCTGTAGCACTCTTTCTTGGCATGAAACCATACTGCTGCTCACAGATGCTGACTTCTGACCTAAGCCTAGCTTCCACCACTCGTTCCCAAAGCTTCATTGTATGACTTGTACACTTTATTTACTGTGAATATCACAAATGTCAAACGTTATGTCTGTAGCTGTTACCACAGAACAGCTAGCAACATAACAATGCACGCCATTTTAAATGTTTCATTTAATTGTGAAAAAGGACACCATTGCGAAAAAGCTTTAAATCAACTTTACCATAGTACCGCAGCCGAGGTGTTATGACGTACACTAGCCTAGAAACATATATAACTGGACAATGGATAGCTCTGTCCCATAAATCTGCCCTACGTTACCGAGACCTGATCCAGTCACTTGAGTCATTATCGGACCATTATCCAATATATGCATGGATCGTCGCAAACCTAGTCACGCTGAGGACAGAACCGTCAACACTATTCCCGAATTTATTTAAAAAAACAACTAAGGAGACCTTAAGCAGTACCAAATGGGAAAGAGGTGCAAGCACTCCTATCCAATTGGCCAGAAGATAAGGTTTGGTGGGAGTAATCCATCACTGTGAGAAATGTGAAGGTGAAGCAGATTAGCTGTGTTGAGTAATCATTGCATGGCTAAATAATACCAAGAGGAAAAAAAATACATATAAAATTTCAAACAAGAGTATAGAAATAAAGACCCCAACACCAAAACGGTAAACAAGCGTCTCTCTGGTTTTATATCACTGCTGTGCTGCAAAAGCGTCAACAACACTGTTACTGGGCTAAATCTTATAAAATGGGAGAAAGTGAGCAACAACTTCCATGCCATCGCAGTACAGTTTTGGTACGACACAGTGCCAATTTATCTACAGAAAAGCCCCATTACACAGTCACACACCCCCAAACCCTGCTTACCTAGTCTCCTGGTTGCTGGTGGCGCTGTGCGGCTGGGACTTGGTCGAATCTGTGGAGTTGGACTCAGAGTAATTAACAGAGGACGGGGAGGAGGAGGGGGAGGAAGAGGCCGAGCTTGCTCCGGGGTATTTGCCGTGGCTCTTGTTTTTGTTAGTAGGGGTCACCCCATTACTGCACGTGGGACTGTCTGCTCCTGGACACACAGAACACATCACGTTCTAAAATTCTACTCCATGTAAGATTGGGCGTGGGGAGGAGCATACAGTCCGAGGTATGATTCAAGATTATGGATTTGTCACACACGCCGTTATACAGTGCCACAAAAAAAAGTTCTGTACATAGCATTAGTGCAGTGCTTGCTCGCTGATGTACATGTACATAAGACAGGAATTTATGAAGGGGTGTGTGTTTGCGTATCACCTGTGCTGTGCAGGTGGGGGTTGGTGGCTCCATGTCGTGGGCTCAGGCTCGGAGAGCCGGGGTAACTGTCCTGGGATTTGGGCGAGCGTACGCTAAAGCATCGTACCTCACTGTCTGTACCATTAACCATCTCCACAAACTGCCGGCACCTGAGGAGGAACAGATGCGTTACAGCGGTGCAAGTCATTAAAAGGAGATAGGAATCTATGCTTCATAATACAATGTTATATCGAGTCAATAAACAATGATGCCAACAACACAAAGTCTGCCATGACACGCCTATTCATATCAAATCACAAGATGCAACGTGACATTTTTATCCCTGAGCTATTGGCCTATCCTGTGTTATCATGCTTAATGAGAATTGTGCTCGAACCAGCTTACATCTGCGCACTTGGAGAACATCCCACAAGAGCTGCAGTTTTGAAGATGCTCTGACCCAGTCGTCTAGCTATCAGACCTTCTCACTCAAACCTTACACTTGCCCGTTTTTAATGATTCCAACACTTCCAACTTTCAAGGACAAAATAGTAACTTGCCGCCTAATATACCCCACTCAGAACCAGGTGCTTCTGTACTTAACCAGTGGGTGGTCATAATTTTGTGGATGATCAGTGTATGTTCCTTCTTCTATGAGTTTGAGTTGCAATATATCGTTTTTTCAATTATTTGGATATTGACTATAGGCATGATTTAGACCTGACTCACACAGAATGGTATTACTTATATCAGAGGAGAGTAAATACCATATGTAACATATGTTTGATGTGATTTACTTAATCCCCACTGTAAAAATGTCGGCGTTAATGAACCCCATGTGAGCACGTTTTGTATTTAAAAAGACAATGAGGATAATTTTCGGAGAGGTTAAGATATTAAAATGAGAGCCCTGTTGTGGTGCTGGCAAGGTTAAGTGGCTTTACTTTTGTAGCGTAACAACATTTATCACCAGCAATAGTTTTTGATTCAGCTAATTTGTTCTAAAACTTGGACATATTTACATTTACAGAATTTAGCAGACGCTCTTATCCAGAGCGACTCACATTTCCTATTTTCAGGAACAGTTCCCTGAGAGCAACTTAGAGTTAAAGGTCTTGCTCAGAGACCCAATGTTGGTAACGCCAGAGGTCGGATTCGAACCCAAAGGCGAGTGTCCTACCACTAGGCCACCAACACCTTACCCTATATCTGAAGGCAAAGGCTTAGCATTTACTTAAAAGCGTAAAGGGGGTGCAAAAACGCTACATAAATTTATGAAGTCTTAGTCAATGACTCCTTTCTTTGATGCTTATTGCCTCAGCTGCTATTTGCAACTTTTGCTTGGGCCCCTCTCATTGCCGTTTGCAGCTATATTATTATTATTATTATTATCATTTCAATTGCATTTAAATCACGTGAACCTCAACATCAACTGTACTTTTTTGATAAAGCCATAATGAGGACCTAGAGTGACTCCCAGACAGCTTAGTGTAACACTAGAAACTTTCGGGGAGTATATGATCGTTCACTCGCCCTTATTTCCATTAATGAGGAAATTAGTGCCAAATGGCTACAGTTACTTTCATTCTAACAACAGAAGAGACGGGCAGAAGGCCTTTTAAAGCTCCTTCGAAAATCTAAACCCTCCTACACTGAAAAGCCATTAACAAAAGTCACTACAGAGACACAAAATGAAAAGAATCCTGGGAGAAAGCACTAGAGAAGCAGGTGATGCCCAAAGAAAAAACATGGCAACAAATCCAGCAGAGATCCCATTTCAGAAGCCTCTTTCAAAGAGGCTAATAAGCGTAAGATGTCTATCTGCGAGGCCAACACTGACTACCGAGCTATCTGTTACACATCTGCCAGAAGAGCCGAGGCTAAGATCACTGATCAAATTACTCTACGCATCTGTGACATTGACGCTCGCTGCGCCATAATCAGTTACAAGATCTGCTACGAAAGTAAAACCACTTAACCAGGCAAGCACCACAGCAGGGCTCTCATTTTAACATCTTATCTCTCATTTTACAGAATTAACCTCTCCAAAAATTATCCTCAAATGGTCTCTTAAATACAAACATGTGGTCACATGGGGTTAATGAACACCAACATGTGTTTAAATTTTTTACAGTGGGAATTAAAAAAAAAAATCACATCAAACTTATGTTAGATATTGTATTTACTCTCCCCTGATATAAGTAATGCCATTCTTGTCTAAACCGTGCCTATAGTCATTATCTAAATAACAGTAACTCAACTCATTTCAATATACTTGATGTTTCTCGGCTTGTTTCACATGCGATGCAGTAAATGACTATATCGTGAAAACTGAGTACAAATCCTTACATTAATGTAAAACAGACAAAATGCACGTCACTTTCCAGTTTGGCTTCTCTGCCCTCTTTTAAAGCAGACAGCTCACTCCCCGCCCATCTAGAAAACTCTCCTAGCGCATGCACGTTTTGTACTGGAAGCGGAGGGAAGTGAGCATGCAGAGAGAGAAGTGAATATCCACACGATTTCAGAGACATTAATTGGAGATGGAAGGGGAAGAAAAAACAGCACCGGTTCTGTTATTCTGTGCACGAAACAGAAGTAAATGTGTAAACACGCATTAATGACATTCTTTGCCACGTAAACACGCTGTGTGTGGACGTTGGCGACTCTCGTGTGGATGCCATCACCCACAAAAACGCTCCAGTTCAGTCAAATCTTCCCCTTTATTACAGACAAAACTCATATTTTAGCTGATAAATAACAACAACCGGCGTCCTACTCAAAATACAGCTATTTATTGACGTTTTCAGTATTTATTACGGACGCACGTCAATCGCATTATTATGATGCGGCTCCGAGTCATGTCCAGGGATTGTGGGAAATGTAGTTCTCTCCCAGAAAAAGAATATATCGCAATATTACCTTTAAGGCATATCGTCCAACCGTAATTTCAATGTGTATTACTTTCGTCATGCAACTCACTAAATGGAAAACAAGGAAATATAAAAAATACACTACATATTAAAAGATGAGATATAACGTAATATGAGAGAATATGTTCTGTATTGAATATATTCTGTACTCTATACTAAAGAATATCCTCATCCACAGCATCAAGGGTTTGTCTTTTTAGTCAAACCATTTCTTCGGATGACGTGCGCTCTCCTTTCAATATTACTCTAACATCATTTACCTTCAGATTCACTTTCATCAAGGAGGCTTTGTCACCACCGCTGACTAACAGCCAAGTTGGACATTGGATCCGTACCCAAGTTTTACAACACGCTACACCACGTTGACTCAGAACTGAATTCATGCAGCCAACGTCTGTAAACAGCATCTTTTCCTGAGGTTTAAACAGCGGAGATTAACCCCAGGACGTTTCCGTCTTTACACAGCATCGGCCTTCTCACCAAATTCACGTTGTGAACGTTCACGCCGTAACCACCCAACTTGGGTGCCGTGGGTGATGGTGGCGTAGTGGTTAGGATACTGTATTTGGTTCTGGACCAAGACATTTGGGTTTGAATCCTACCTGCAGTATTACCGTCACTGGGTCGCTGAGTAAGACCCTTAACCCCAAGTTGCTCTCAGGCAAAATATCTCTGAAATCAGGAGATAAAATTCACTCTGGATAAGAGTGTCTGCTAAATGTTGTTACATGTAAATGTAAACTTCTACGCAGGTATAAGTGCAAGTGCAGACAAGTGCAGACAATTAGCTACACTCACTTCAAAACAGCCCAGGGCACAGTTAAAGTTCAAAGTTATCAAGAGAAAACAATACCCAATTTCAAAGCTGGAAAGATTACATTTTACGGTTTGGTGTATCTCGTGTTACGTTTAGAAACGACAGCCACATCCCGCTCGACTCTCCCTGTTATGATCCAGATTTGAGCAAATGCTAGCATGAGTCATAATCGGTCTCCCTGGTTCGTGCTTAACTAAGTTTGGTCTGGCGTTAACTTGCTATCACGTTTATATGCGGGTCTCAGGGGGAGCCCTATCTCAAATATTTAGTTAAAAAGTGGTGTCTGCTGAGTCTTACGCTAATGAAAATTCCCAGCAACAGGCCTGACTAATGAAATCAGGGGCCAAGCCAACCGTTGCTTCACCCTGACGATGTATTGGTCACAGGAGCATCAAACGAAAACAACTTGCGTTGCTAGCTAAGAAAGCTTGCACAGAACACACTGGCCTGTTTTCCAAGCTGGACAACCATGTTCAAGTTTCATAGTCAGGTTATCAATTCTCTTCGGAACTGCATGTTCCAATGTATTAAATCCAACAAAAATACGTTTAAAAAGAGGATAGGACTGTAATTAAAGAAATGAAACCATCTATAAATATGAAACGTCCCTTTTGCCAACCTGTTAATGCTACTGGCACAACTGGGATTTAAAATGTTCAATATAAAGTCTTTTTCTAGAGCAATTTCCATTTCCTAGTTACACGGACGGTCTCTGCGGCGCAACTTAGGTTTGAGGACTGTACTACGGAACCCAACTGTGTGTTTTTCAAAACAAATTAAAAGAGATAAAATGATTTCTTTCTTTAAAATCTTGATTTTACAAGCAAATGCGCTTTTTAAAAAAGCCATCACTGTGTTTTTTCCCCTTTTTTCAGGTAAGACAAACGAGAAATGGTTCAGAGGCATGGACGGGGGAAAAACACTGGGATAAAATTGTGGAATTTTCTAGCAAAACAAGCTGCAAAACCACCTGTAATTTTCTTACAGTACGTCATTAAGGCCAAACGCTCGGATCTTTCTTCCATTTCTGTGCCAGGCTATATAGTTGGAATGGGCAGAAATAAAACACAGGGACATCACTCGTTGGAACTCTTTACACCAATTAAGGCATGATTGTGATCATGTGCCTGGTGGGGGTCTCAGGTGTAACATGTTAAATTATAGGAATTAGAAAGAGAAGGTCTTTTTGACAGCCTAGAACCTGTTGAATCTAGCTTTACGGAACTCCGAATGGTCAACTCTATAGATAAACACACAGACGCTTGTTCTCTACGGTGCTGTGGACGTGTGTAAAACCTGGTGAGCTTTTGTGCACTTGCTGGGACACTCACTTCAACATGAAGAGTAAATTGGGGTTGCGTTCTAGGAGTCCGGGGTACAGCTGCTGTGTGGCTTCGATGGCCTCACCGACACGACCCGCCAAGACCAGTTTCTGTATTCCTGTTCACACACACACACACACACACACAACAAGAAAAAAAAGAAATCACACAATGCAAAAGATAAAAACACTAAGGCAAAAACTGCTATTTTGAGTTAACTAGAGAGACATTTCCACAAGAAAATGCCAATGTGATTGCTCAAGTTTTGTAGGAAGACTCTGATTAAAGTGCACTGAAATGAATGGGGGGAAAAATGAGGTATGATAAAAGCAAGAAAAAGATGAGTACGAGTCAAAACATTCAGAAGTGTTCAGTGAGGTGGCATAAGAACCGTGTTGGAGGACGAGGGAAAACATGCAGAAGGAAGCTTTCGTGTCTCAAATCCCATATGTGACCCTCCACGGCAAAACCAGTCGCTTGTCGCAACGGAGGTTTCTGAGAAAAACTACCGTTTATGTTGCGTGGGGTAAAATTTTGGATTTTTGGTTTTTAGTGTTTTGAAACAGTGGAAGGTCTATACTGCACTGTTGTGAATAAATTTGGCTGAAAAACTTACCCTTTCCATCCTAAAAATGTGACTTTCTTGAGGTGAGGAATTCAATTCCAGCAGAATGTTAAAAGTTTCTGTTTTGACCGCTCTACTTCAATATTTACAGTACATCCACTGGTTGACTAGCGTGAAGATATTTCTCCTGAATCCATCTTCGTCTCCCGAGTTCAGTTAACCTAACGCAGGTAGGCTATCCGTGTGGCTGTGAATGCAGCGTAGGCTACCGTAAATACAAACGTAGCCGCGACCGCACCAAGCGTCTGTGAGTGCTACGGCCATAGTCAACTTCAAAGGCAGATTTCTCCGTTTCTCACTTGGCGTGACAGGAGAAACCCGACTCCTTTGAATGTTGATGTCTCAGTCATATGTCGTCCGATTCATTCGATATAGGTATCGTTTTGAAGGTTGATTTATGCCCTTTCATGAAAACATCATAACTCAATTTTGAAAATTTGCGACAAGCGACTGGTTTTGCTGTGGAGGGTCACATATATTCTTAATGGGAGAAAATCAATGGGTTCCTACGGGAAAAATAAACAACAAAAAAGGCGAGTGCAGGTCGTGACAGCTACAGATATGTGATTCATGCCGATTTGGCCGCACAGTAAAGCGTCAAAATCGGGGGGAAAAAAAACAAGAAAGATGAACAGAACGAGTGCACATATCAAAACCATTCCGCAAAAGGCAGCTCGTTTTAGAATTGGAATTAGGTTTCTAGCACAAAAATGCAGGAGCAGCGTTGGGCGGGGAAAAAAATAATAAATTCGAAGCCTATGCCGGGATCTACGGCCGCAAGGTGGGGATCAACCCTGGACCGCCACCACACCGCAGGGCACACGCTCACACTCTCACCTTAGGGGGCCAATTTAGAGTTGCCAGTTAACCTACACTGCATGCTTTTGGACTGTGGGAGCACCCAGAGGAAACCCACGCAAACACGGGGAGAGCATGCAAACTCCACACAGAAAGACCCTGTGGCCGAATTGACCCCGGGACCTTCTCGCTGTGAGGCGGCAGCGCTAACCACCACACCATCATGCCGCCCAGATGAAACTTGGCCCCCGGCGTGAATTGAAGACGCACTATTATGATTCGGAGTCATAAGCGCTACCCTTGCGCTACGAGGTCTGGGCTCGATTTTGCAGTGTTTGACTAATTGGCCAACCCTACATGCCTCCACTGAGTAAGATACCAATGTTTAAAATGTTTAAAAAATGTGTATATCTCAGCAACCACGATGTCTATTTTTATGCTTTTGTTATCATTATAAAGGTAACACTTGTGAGATTACTGTGGAATCAGCATACGTTACTGGGTCAGAATAAGGCCTGAACCAGGCGTTTTTCTGGCGTTCGCGGCGCTAGGTGAGCGCCGACTGAACGCCGACGGTTTTTCTGCTCATTGGAGCAAATCAAAGGGCGTTCAGCACCGGCGTTCGGCTGGGTGGCGTCAAATAAACGCTGCACGCAATGTTTTCTTGGCGTCAAAATCCTGACGAACGCGAGGAAAATGACGCTATCGCGAACGCCAGTGAAGCGCCAATCGAACGCAGCTACAAAACGCAGCAAAACGCATATGGCGTTCAGAGGGCGTTCATTTCGAACGTCCGTGTGGACGAGGCCTTAAGCAGGATGCAACACAGCAGAAGATGGGGAAAAAAAAATCATGCTCACCAAAAAAACAGATGGCCGAGCCTTTAGAAATGAAGGCCTCAACTACAGTAAAACTGTAGATAACTGATGGTGAGTGTAAATACGTAGTCTCTCTCTATCTGTGTGTATGTGTGTGCACACTCACTCTGTCTGTTCTTTATAGAAGTCTGGTCCTCCTGGATCATGGTCTCTGTGGCTCGGGCAAAGGCCATAGCAGTGGAACAGTACCCATGATGCACCAGGTAGCTTGACACCATGCTGTGGAGAAGAAAACACGCAATTACAGAATAAGAAAAAAAAGAAATTTCCATTTTAGGGTCTACATAATAGAAGAAATAACTGAATATGTTGGTTACTAATGATAACCACATACAGATATATAAATATTCTTTTTTTTATCCTTTAGGGTGTATGTTTTCTGGGCCCCCAAAAACTTGGCGTATTAAGAGCATTTTTTGCCTTATTTCAGTTTTTGGGATTGAAATAACAACGACTTCCCTGGAAAAATGGTGCACATCTTGAGTTATTTTTTTTAGCTTTTCATCAGTCTAACTATGTAACTACGTGTGTCAGGCTGCACAATAAACCATTTCAGCATCAAAATCCTGGCAGCATACTCGACACGAACCTGGAATGTATTATATGAATGCAACAATGTCAGGGTGAATCAATTAATGTAACAATCTACTAACTTTTTCCGTTCAACAATCAGCTCAGAGTTTGTTGCATTAAATTATATAGCTACATAATTGTGTACCTTTATGGTTCATGGTCTGCACTCAAAGTAAGTCGTACAAATAAAATATTTATTGTTATTATCTAAAGAGATGCACTACCTTATAAAACTCTATTTGAATGATTTTTCTACGTACAATCATTTACGTCAAATGCGTAAAAAATTCCCGTTATTTTATTTCACACTGTATTCGGCAGGAAAAAAAAAACTAATTTCAAATCTTTCCAATACTCCGCAGCCCTGACGTATATAATTCACTCCTGCCTCGTGAAACGATTAAAGCTTTAGACAAAGAACATAATACAGCGTGGAACTTGGCAAATCCCTGCATTTTCATGTTAATCTGGAAACTCTCTTTCCACGTGTGAATTCTGGGAAATCCTCAGCGAATCCCTGACAAAAACGCCCAAATCCCCACGGCTTTACAGGTAGCGTGTAATGGTGTGAAAGGGCTGTGAAAATGGCTTCTCACTTCTGGAGCACCGTCTGCCACTCGCCAAGCCTCTCCCCGATGGGGAAGCGAGCGATCATGCCGTGAATTTTGGCCCTCCACTCGCTCATGTAGTCCTCGATGTCGAACACGAAGGGCTGCTGGCCGAAGTTAGCATCAACGATCTCACCTGGAGTCTGCAGCCCCACTGTGGGGTACAGGTTGGGCTGGAGAGGGTTGCAGACATACATGATGGTTATACTGCATGTTACTACTTTACAACTCCTTTGTGTTGTGTCTCTTTGTCTTGTTGTGTTGAGTCACTGCAGAAGACGCATGCTTCTATGGCTGGGCAATATGACATCAAATCAATATGTGACTTTGCACGGCAAAACCAGTCGCTTGTCGCAAATTTTCAAAATTGAGTTATTATGTTGTTATGAAAGAGCATAAATCAAGCTTCAAAACGATACCTATATCGAATGAATCGGACGACATATGACTGAGATATCAACATTCAAAGGAGTCGGGTTTCTCCTGTCACGCCAAGTGAGAAACGGAGAAATCTGCCTGACTATCGCCGTAGCACTCACAGACGCTTGGTGCGGTCGCGGCTATATGTGTATTTACGGTAGCCTACGCTGCATTCACAGCCACACGGATAGCCTACCTGCGTTAGGTTAACTGAACTCGGGGGCGAAGATGATTCGGAGAAATATCTTCACGCTAGTAAATATTGGGTAAATGGTCCAAAACAAGAAACTTTGAACATTCTGCTGAATTAATTCCTCACCTCAAGAATCCTGCGTTTTTAGGATGGAAAGAATGGATTTTTCAGCCAAATTTATTCACAACAGTACAGTATAGACCTTCCACTGTTTCAAAACACTAAAACCAAAAAATTTTACCCCACGTAACATAAACCCTCGTTTTTCTCAGAAACCTCCGTTGCGACAAGTGACTGGTTTTGCCGTGCAGAGTCACAAATCACGATTTATTGAATATTTTAATTAAAATTCATGAATGACTTTAGACTTTTTTATTCACAACGCTGCACATGAAATGTAAACAGACCTTTTCTAAGATTGTGCAAAAGTTAAATAAAAAAAGTTAAAATTAACAATAGATTAAATCAAAGATACATACAAGATATTACAATATATAAGGAAAAAAAAAACAGAAAAAATCGTTCCTAAATAAAGATTTAAACTTTAAACATGCTTTATAATGGTAGATATTATAAACATGGCATATTTTACTTTTTTATGTCGATCTGACACCTATATTATAATTATATTGGATATTAGTCGATACGATACAAATCTGTAACAGTCTCTGAGTCTTTTTAAACAGAAATAAAACACAAGAAATGTATTACATTACTGAGATTACTCTGTTATGCTTAAGGAAAAATATGACTTAAATACAGTTTTCTTGACTAAAACAATGTAATAATTACACACTCATATGTATATGCTAAATTATTTAATCTCATAAATTATTTGTTTAAACACTGTTCTGTAATTTTTGTAAATGGTGCCTAATCCTGATTATGACGAGAGCGCTGGTATTTATTCGCAAGAAATGAAACAGTATAATCACCATGAATTTGCTTTTGAGGAATTTATGATGTGTAGCGTTGCTTGTTCTGCTCAGTGTCATATCAATATGTACAAATTACCGCGAACGCTTAACAGTGAACCAGCTTTACCGCAGTGCCACTTCTGATGCACCAATTGCACATTTACAGATCAGCAGCTCCACAGATGGAAGCCCAATGCACCACGATACCGATCCGCTTCTCGGGCGGTGCCATCTTTAGGATGTTACTCCAGTAGAAAATATATATATATATATATATATATATATATATATATAAAGTGCAGTGGGGCATTTGTTACAAAATGAACACATAAGCAAGTCTTACATGGCAGGTTGGTGTTTTGATTTTGATTTTCACAGTTCACCGACAAAATCTGTACTATAAATAACTATTAAATCTGGGATATTATTTCTAGGGGTGTGACAAGATCTTGTGCCATTCGCACTATTCATATATGACTATTCTCGTTGAGGTGAAAAGCTGTCTTGTGAAATAGTATGGCGCACTGTGGAGCTTTCGTGAGCAAAATCTGGCATCTCTACACACTCAACTCAAACAGCACGCACTCGACTCCGCCGTCGCGCTCGCTACACTTGGTACTGTGTTATAAATGTGGCAAAAACCAGTCAGATCGCAGGCTTGGAGAAAGCTGATTGATTTCGTCTCCAATCAGATGTGGGTTATTTGAATATTTTGGGTGTAATTTTTTCAGCCAGTATCCTTGTCTAATTGCATCTGTTAATGTTCCTTAAATCTTTTAATTTTGCACCTCTAACATGTTTTAATTAATGTCTCACTTTGATAATGCACATTTTGATTATTTAAACTTCAATGAGAAGTTAAACGCTGATGCACAGTAATGATGTGAAGGCATGAGGAATCATACAAGAGAGAGTTCAGTCAGTTAAGATTCTAAATGCAATTTTTTCCACTCATATGTTTCATCATTGCAGTTTTCTTTAACATAGGGTTAAAATCTTGTCTTGTCTCCATCTTGTGAACCCAATTGTACGTGTATTGTGAGCCGAGTGCCTCGTCATATCCCTATTTATTTCTAATGAAACAGCTACAGATGCAGTGGTAGACTGAATGGGGTGAAATCACGTGACGACACACACAGTGGTACGTTTTTTATGGTGCAGTACATGAACGCACCACAGAAACGGCTAAAGGAAGTCTTTTTAAGTATTAACAGAATTTAAAAAAATAATCATCATGGGGAAGACGAAATAAATGAAAAGCTTCTGAATGTGGTTTTGATTCATTTTCGATTGCCCAGCCCCACATGCTTCCTAATCACTCTAAGTGGCAATGCAGAAGCCAAGACTCCTTCATTAATCAAACACCATGAGCAGAGAGCCAGGCCAAGAGCATTAGCACCCTGTTTACCTACAAGAAAAGCATTTTTAAGGTAGGGCAGGCCAGAAGAGGCTCTTGTGTGTGTATGTGTAGCTGTGTGTGATTTGTGAAAGAAAATGACACTTACAGGGAGGTCTGTGAATGCCACACCTAAAAAGACAAGAGAGGTAAACAAACGTCAGCTTAGACCAAAACACAATGAACTTCTGTGGAACTTTAAGAAAAATGTTCTAGAAACTAGGTTCTAACTGGTTTTGAGTAACAGGTTTAGCAAGCCGAAGGGCCTCCAAAACTGCTCTGTTAAGATTCTCGCCCCGTTCCAGGTTGAAGTTTGCTCTCCTTCTCAAGAACAAATGGGCAGCTGTCGACAGCGTGTCGAAATCTTACTGTAGCAGCTGCGAGTAATTGCGGCTGTGAAACCTGTTGGACTTGGGGGTTTTCTGATGGGAATAAACCTCACAGAATTGTGGGATCCCTCAAGGGCGTGTATGTTTAACCTTAAGCAAAAATAATCACCAAGATGAGACTGCCGTGAAAGTTGAAGCTTTCTCAAAGACACTGATTGAAAGTGAGTGATTATTTGTCATTGTGAACACACCACAGCCCAGCACACATTGCACCACAACCTAATGTGACCTCTGCATTTAACCCATCCGTGAAGGTGCAGTGGGCAGCTAACAAGCGCCCGGGGAGCACTGCTTGGGGACGGTACCTTGCTCATGACCACCTCAGTGGTAACTTTACCGGCCCTGGATTCGAACCTGCGACCTTCTGATCACGGGACGAACGCCCTACCGTTATCTCTGCATCTTGTGTTCTCTCTTGGAGGTATGGGTCAGTTACTGCTACCCCGGGATACCGCCGTTTAATAAAGTCACCGATTCAAACCTGTACAAAATTTCCGTTATAGTGCCTTTGAAATGTTTTTTAATGCCTCGTCAAAATGAAGGTCTCTCCCATTGTGGTGTGAAGTGTAGATTAACACAACCCCTTCCCCACTCCCCCTCTGGTCGATGACAGCTGTGCGCGATGGCAGAAGGAGGTGACCCCCCACCACACCTCATTCTTTGCTAAATTTGAGGTAAAAGATTCAAAATAAACATTTGCAACCTGCCACTACAGTTAGCGTCTCTAGCATCGGGGAAATAAATACTACAGGTTTGCTACCAAGCTTACTTTTTAACTAACCATTGCCCATAATGTTTATTACAAACTGCGAACTAATTTTTCACACAGTCACATAAAAAATCTGCTGCACCGGCTGCTTGTTCTTCGCTGAAAAGTTCATCATTGTAGTATGCGCACAGAACCGGACTGGTTTTTAAATGAAATTTACCGCTCAGTACGTCTGTCATTCGCAGATTTTTCCTCAACAATTGCGTTATTATGAGAGCAAGCCGGTGCATTTTTTGTGTAAAATTATGCGGACACAGAGAAAAGGCTTATTCTGCGTAATAAATGTTTATCTGCATGTGTTAAGCATTAACGCGTCAAACGAACAGACACACTCGCTCATGTGCTCGCTTCCCCCATTACGTACTGTATGTGTGTATCAACTTTAAATAACATAAGCAAAGTGTTCAATATTATTTTAGTAGCAGCAGCTGGAGTCTGTGCTTTTACTTTAAAAACCTTGGGTATGGAATACATTATCTACAGCACCATCATTTGGAGTAAATTAGAAATGGGTTAGGGTTAGAGTTAGCAATACCGTGACGCAGTGATATGTTTGCTTAAGGTTGTCATACCGTCCGAATTTCATACCGGCCCATGCCTACTCTCTTGCTCTTAAACACTGACGCAGTAGTAGTTTAGAATTGCTTCGGTGGCTTTTTAAGTGAGATTAAGGGGAACAGGAGCAGAATTCTGATCCAATCTTGAGTATTTGCTAACAAGAAATTAGATATTTATAGTCCTATATTCAAGCCAGGTCATTTAAAATAAAAAGATGACAACAATAACAATTGCAACGCTGTATATTTTTGTTTGGCTCACGCTCTGATGTTCGTTCATCAAATAAAAAGTGATGCAGGACAACCTGATGGAATTGGGATTACAAGCAGTCACTAATGACTAGTGACGAACTCTGTGATTTGAAAGGTGTCAAAATCTGGTGATAGGTTTTAAGGAATGACACTAAATGTATAACATTTCCAAAGTGCTAACAGTTGAAATGTGGATGTATTTGGAATTTAATCAACAGTCGAAAACATCGGCAGGTTGATTTATCGTTCAGCCTTTAGTTCACAGTGACATCTTGTCTCATGTCCCTTAGCTCAATTGTCTGTGACTATGAACTAAGTTTGTAAAAGTTCTACAAGGAGAAATGCCAGAGCAGGTGTTTTGTTAAAAGCCCAAACAAGACAGGTAGGATTTTAACTTGGTTACCTAAACTGTGTCCGTTCTTGGTGTAGAAGCAGGTGTTGTTGATGAGGTTGACGCAGCAGCCGATCACGTCGCCTGTTGTGAAGGTCGGCCCGTACGGCTGGCCGGTCCCTGAGGAGCAAAAGGAGTGTCCGTCGTCGCCATGGTAACCGTATGAGTGCTTGTCCCAGCCTTAAAGGAGAGAGAAATAAAAAAACAGAAATGTACCAACCCAGAGTTTACAAACATAAACGCTCTGCTGATGCTTATCTCGGAAATGTCTGAACTGTTTATTTGTACACTTTGGTTTGCCGTCTGGTCTCAGACCAGTCTGCAAGGGTCACTGTTGGTCAGCTTTGTGAATCCAGACGAATGAGCTCACACATTCTTTCCCTGAGTCTTTCAGCAAAACACTGTTTGGCTTCCGTTGGCCAGAAGGGGGCGTGAGAGCACACATGAGATCTGCTGGAATGAGTCACTCAACTCCCAGCAACACTTACGGTGCACCTCAGACACTGCGAATCCCAATGCAGGCCGCATCGCATATGGCACTGTGAGAACCGGCCTGGCATCGCCGCGCAAACATTCTCACAATGCGGCAGCGTTGGAAGAGACGCCGCAGACTGACGTGGACCCAAACGGAGAGAATGAAGCGGGTGGCAGGAAAGTAGGTCGTGTGTGAACCGGGAGGTATTAGATTAATCTGCAGGGCTGCACTGACAGGGATATTGCCCCTAAAGCCGTGTGCACTGTTCCCTCCATGCTAATGAAATGGGCAGGATCAGAGACAGAGAGGTCGGGGGGGGGCACGTAAGACCATTATGCTCCAATCACAAACATATATACATATATACATATACACACACACACACACAGGCCAAGACAGGTGACATCATCTCACTTAGTGAAAGGTGGTAATGGAAAAGTCAGACATCGTCACTTTTTCTCAATTCTGCCGAGACATAAGCAGCGTAAATGTCATTTCTTTTGTACTCTTCAAAAAAGGAGAGACAGAAAATACAATCTCTTCTCCGACAACTAACACAACTGAAAAAAATGTCCGGCCTAGAGGAACACATTTTAAATATAACACTAACACTGTGAAACAAAGAGCAGCACAAGCAGAGGAGGGATGAATGAACAGCAGGTCAGCAGGTGTATGGAGAACTGGCTGGATGGCTCCAAAGTATTCCAAAGGCCACAGGCTCCATGGAGTGCACAAAAGAGACGTATGTATCAAAGGTCGACCGATATTGATGTCGATGCCGATTATTGCAAGTTTACAGGGCTGATAACTGATATATGCCAACGATATGCAAAAACAAAATAAAAAATTAAAGGGAAAAAAAAAAAATCTGTCAAAATTAGAATTTTACACCAATCTCAGCTGAAACTCTTCTCTCTCCTCGTCTCCTTCTTGGAGCTTGTGTGAGTGACAACAAGGCTTCAGCGTTGACTGGCTACTACTCGTGTGACGTACAGCCAATCAGAGATTGCTGTGGGTGGGACCCTAAATGAAGCAGTGCGTCGAGAGCAAACGGCAGTGGATGCACGGTAGCGCGCCTTGTCATTACTTAATATTGGCGATGGTCAAAATTAAACACCGATACCTATAACTGGAAAAATGCCTTTGGTCCTCGATGACCAGCCCGGCCGATAATCAGTCGACCATTCGTACATATATCTACAAACAGCTGCCTCATTTGTAGTTTCAGCAGCTACACTGCATTGTAAACATTTGTAAGTAAGTGAGTGATTATTTATCATTGTGAACACAGCACAGCACATAGTGCACCACAACGAAATGTGACCTCTGCATTTAACCCATCCGTGAAGGAGCAGTGGGCCCAGCGAGCAGTGCTTGGGGACGGTACCTTGCTCATGAGTACCTCAGTGGATTCGAACCTACGACCTTCCGATCACGGTGCGAACACCCTACCGTTAAGCCCCCTTTAACCATACATTAACAGTATCTACCAGACTTCCATTCACAATTACACAGGCAGCCTGGAGCAATGTGGGTTTAAAGGTCTTGTTCCGGGGCCCGTGATGGTAGTGCATGAGGTAGGTATGGGTTTCAAGAAATGCCTTAAATGACACCTGCTGTGGAGGAGCAAACCAGTCCATAATCTCAGGATCACAGCTTAAATACTTTTAGATTTAAATTTACATTTTCAATGTTTATTAGATGCTCTTATTCAGAGCGAAATCCATTTCTAGGGCCCTATGAAATCCGTTTGGTTTTTTCCTGAATTCCGTTTTATTTTTTCCTGAACTCTGTTTTTTCCATTTTTAATCTTCTGAATTTTACATCATAATCATATTTATTTACCTAAAAAGTGTCTAATAATGGAGTGGATGGGGAAAAAAGAACAATGCAATAGAAAAAAAAATCACATTAAATGACTGTTATTCAACTTCAACAAAGTGCTGGGGTTCAGCAGAACATTTACTGCTTTGGTAAAACATTCACCTGTAAACAACAAAAACATTCATTTCATTCGTGCAAAACGAAACGTTTCTGATGTGAGTTTTTGACTGTAAGTGGTCATCACGTGTTCCTACGGGTGCAGTCTGTCGTGTGCTGGCAAAACTTACAAAAGAGTTGTTCTCCCGATTCATAAAAATCGTTTGGGTATCGTTCTGCTCTAAACTTAGCACTAACATTCGAATTCCGTAATTTTTTTTGAGGACTTCGGTGTTTCAGCAAGAATCTTCGCCATAGCTGACCGCTGACCTTTTCCCCTCTGTGTCTGTGCGTTTGTGTGATCCCAGATCCCAGAAGACAGGTGAAGTGAAACATTTTTGGTGCGTAGTACAAAAGAACACTCTCCCCATTCTCATTTTCCATGGCCAGTCAACAAGAGAAGTTGATATAACAATTGATATAACAATAGATCACGGACTTTAACATACACTCATCACAGTGAGTCAACTAGTTAAATGAACTACCTACTTGTCATCATAAAAATCATTTCGCAAGAGTAGGCTGAGGACATTTGACGCTTCGAAAGCAATTATAATTGTCTAGATTAAAAGAATTTGATATGGACTAGAGCTGAAACGATTATTCGAATAACTCGAATAAGTCGATTACAAAAAATGGTCGAGGCAAGTTTTCTAGAATCGAAGCTTCGTTTGAGTTATTTAAATGGCTACAGCATGCGCCGCTCGCGTTTCACACAGACGCTTATTAATGATGCAACATTTTTTCAGTGGCGCGATCAAGGCGAGAATAGATCCCTCTGTATGTGAACGTATTTGTGAGATATTCCGTGCACAAAAACAGAAGTAAATTCATGAAAACGCATAAATGACATTTTTTGCGATGTAAACACGCGCGCTGTTTGTAAGCGCCATTACTCGCTAAAACGCTCTGTTTCTGTCAAAACGTCCCCTTTATTACAGACAAAACGCGTAATTTAGCTGATAAATAACCACAACAACCAGCGTTCCACTCACAATACAGCCATTTATTATGATTTTCCCATCGATTTTTTTTCATAGTCCATTCTGGAACGCGCTGAACCCTTTATTGTGACGCGGCTCCGAGGCGTGCGCAGGGGATTGTGGGAAATGCAGTTCTCTTCCAGAAAGGCCAAAAGCAACTCATTTTATTGGCCAAATTGGTTCAAAATGACCCTTGAACTTCATGTTTCTTCATTTTCAATTGAGTACAACAACATAAAGCGTATATGACTAACTTCTACTCACGCTAGAATAAGCCTAATAACAAATGTATTGTCATTTTCATTTACATTTTTTTATCCGATTACTCGATTAATCGATAAAATAATCAATAGATTACTCGATTACAAAAATAGTCGTTTGTTGCAGCCCTAATATGGACTTCTTTTTTTCATTTGGTTACTGAAGACCAACAGCGGGCAGACATCACAGGACATGAGATAGACGTGTACATTTGGTACGACACTCTTGTGAAGGTTCTTTAACAGCTAGGCTTAAAAGCTTGAATCATAGGAGGAAACTGCACATAAAACTGGAACTCTTTATCTCCTTCTCTGTATAACCAAACAAAACACACACACACAAATCAAGGACTGGATATTCAGTAAATAGAAAGAAAGAGGTAGAAATATAAAGTCACACACTTTTTTATCTATCGCTTTCTCCTTATACAAATATAGACAAAAAATTGCAATATCAAGGACTGTATATTCAGCAAACAGAATGGTAGATAAAGACACTCCTTATTTCCCCCTCTTTTTCTGTATCCACACACAAAACCACCGTCTTTTTTTTAGCTCCTTAAATACATATTCTTTTTTTTTCATATTCCTGTTATACAAACAGAGAACATTCTGACCAGTTAAAATAATGTCAGGGGGACCAAATCTCACCCTAAAAAACCACTAAAATCACTTTTCTACAGTGGCTCTAAAGGTAAACATATTAATCCAGCACCATGTTGTTTAATTGCATTCAATCCAATCAAAGTTGATCCAGCCCAATCTAATAACGCCCAGTCATGCCACCCGTGCAGTACAAACATTCCACAAGGATGACAAAGAGATGGCACAAATTCTACACTCCTTTTTAGTTTCAGAGCTGTTTTGAAAGTCCTGAGGCCAGAATGTTCTGGAAAGTGTGTGTGACCATCCAATTCAAGGAAACGAACCGAACGATATTAAAGTAACAGTCTCTCTCTTGAAGTCATAAGACATACAGAAGCAGGCAAGGTCATTTAAGTTTAAGGTCATTATAGGGCAGTTTGGGGCGTTTAAGGCATGTCCAGAAATGTCTTGACATACTGAGTGAGAGGGAACCATTCAAGAATTGGGCAGAAACACTCCACAGTCACCTTTAGTAATTTGTGAAGACATCACGGTCGAAACGATTATTCAATTATTTTTTGATTAAAAAATGGCCGAGGCAATTTTTCTAGAATCGAAGCTTCGTTTAATTCTTTTGACTCAATAGGACAAGCTCTGCTTGTGTTTCACACGGAGGCTTATTAGTGTCGCAAAACATTTTCAGTGGCGCGATCAAGGCAAGACCTGATCCTTCTGTGTGTGAAGTTATACTTGTGAACTACTTCGTTCAGAATAACAGAAGTAAATGCGTAAAAACGCATAAATGACATTTTTCACGACGAAAACAAACACGACGCGTTTGTAAGAGCGTGCACGTGAGCGCCATTACTCACTAAAACGCCACAGTTTGGTCAAATCTACCCTTTATTACAAACAAAACTCGCACTGCTAACTAAACATAACAACCACCATTCCACTCATGAGACAGCTATTTAATGACATTTTCAGCATTTATTCTGGAACGCGCATCCATTGATTTGTTGTGACGCGGCTCCGAGTGGCGCACAGAGGATTGTGGGAAATGTAGTTCTCTTCAAAGGCCAAAAGCAGCTCATTTTACAGGTCAACATGAGTCCAAAACTACCAAAAAAATCAGTATTTCCTCATTTTCAATAATCAGATTTTTTTTTAACGATTTTACGCTGAAAAAAAAGAAAGAAAAATTATTTAGGGAAAAAAAAGTTATATTCTTATGGATATACGGATAATGAATAAATGAAAATGAATAAAGAAGTGTTTCCACCTGGAACTAATCTTATTTTTCTTCATAGTACCAAGCCATAGAATGCATAACAACACTCTGCAAGCCAATAAAACAGACTGTTCTTACTATTTCTAGGAGTTATTTCCAATTTCAGCATTTTTATTCTACATAAAGCTAAAAGGTTCATTTTCATCAGAAATGGGCTGATTTCAAGGCTGTGTTAGTATTTACTATCAAACTATGAGTAGTGCAGGACGTCCTCAACACAACAACATGAGGCATGTACAGCTAACTTCTACACACACACTACAATAAGCCTAAAAACAAAGAAAAACACCTCAAATTCTCTCAGGGGTGTAAGGATTAATTTTTATTAATTTTTTTTTATTATGAACATTCAGGAATAAAAGCCAATCACTTGTACATTTTCAGACCTGCCTTTTTTTCTATTTTTAAAAAAATAATTTATCCGATTACGCGATAAATCTATAAAGAAATCGATACAACCTTTAAGAATTCCTTCATAAAGTCGTCCCAACAAATTTTTGCTCTTTGTTCTCGTCCACAAATCAGTAAATGAGTAGTTGTAAGTGTAAAAATACATAACGACAATCAGTATATACAAAATGACCAAAAAAACCTACAGTGTACAATGAGAAACTACAGTTATGTGGTTATAGATGTACTTTTTGTGAAATAAATTGTGAAATAAATTGTGATTTCATTTCAAGACCTTTGACCAGCTTGTGCAGTGAAGTGTGGCAACTTCCCAATTACTGGAAAAGTCGCTGTGTGCACTTTGACCTAGTGAGGTTCAGGTGTAGCAATGGCCACATAAGCCCTGCATTCAAGGATTTGGTGAAAGCAGAAATTACGGCAAAACTTAATCTGTTTCTCTTTCCCTAATACCTTAAATGTCACACAAAGCGGTACAATTATGAATCTCTTTGCTCACACCCGACCAGCTTGGGGCAGAAAAAGGCTGTAAACGCCCATCAGCACTCAGGGCTAGCTTAGCCGAGCCGTCCCTGTTCAGCCTGTTCTTCAGAGACATGAGGAGGAGGAATAGGAGGAGGAGTGGAAAGGGACATGCTAATGCCAGGAAACTGGCCCTCGGGGTGGATTGGGTGTAATGATGTAAGCTGGCATTCTCTATAATGGCAGGATGTAGCTCAGCTTTGTCATGGGGAGACCGACTGGTGTGTGCTACAGGCTTAAGACGGCAGTAAATCGTTATTCCTTATTGCAGTTTTTCCTCCATCACTACGCCAGACACACTGACCCGCCCCAAAGGTCCTGCTTGCTATCAGAACTAAAACGTAACGTCCCCCCGTCCTGTACTGAGCTCAGCTGAGTTCCTCATAATCGCAATCTTAAAGGTGAACAGGCTTGCAATGATTTATGCAGCTTGTTCACTTGTTTTTGGAAGGAAAAATGAAAAGAATGTGCACTTATTACTGGGTAAAAGCTCTCATCCGACATAATCCTAGAAGAGCCATAGCAAACCAATTAGTTACGATGGAGTTACGCCGCCAGGAAAAGTTTCAAAACCTCAAACAATCTCTGCCTTACGCAAAGGAGGTATGTGTGGTGGCTGCTGTGACCTGCCTCCCCCCTTCTGACCTCAGGCCAACAGAACACCTGTCACATCTCTTATAGACGTACATCTCAAAAACAGCCTCATCCCCCTTTTGACCTCAGGCCAAAAGGACACCTGTCACATCTCTTATAGACGTACGTCTCAGAAGCAGCCTCATCGAAATGCAAATTTCGAGACGCAATGACCATCTCACAGGAGAACAGTGCAAACCAGGTCTTTAAGAAGTGGTCACAAATGGTCTCGTGTTTTCCTGTAATCGTTTCCACTTGTTTATGGTTAGATGATTATGGCTAATGTCTCAGTCCTGTGTGCGTCACATCTTGCTTTCCTTTCATCAGCATGACCTTTCAAAGATCTCTCATCGAAAACCACACCAAGGACACAAGCCCTTCTGATTAATGAATCAAAGCCCCGCCTCATTTAAAAATGTGCAGGTATGGCTTTGTATGATCATGAACACAAACACACAAAGGCAAGAATTCAACATTTAGCCCTTGCTCCTAACCTGGTGCAGCAAGAACTTAAGCTCTACCCTAACATTAAATCTCACTCAATCGTGTGTGCAGCAATAATTAAAAACCTGATCTAATTTTGACCCATAATCTGATTTATGTAGCAAGAATGTAAGACAAACCCTAACATTTAACTCATACCCTTCACGTTTAATCCTTACTCTTAATCTTGTGTGAAGCAAGAATTCAAGACCAACCCTAAGATTTAGTCCTTACTCTTAAGCTTGTGTGAAGCAAGAATTCAAGACTAACCCTAACGTTTAATTCTTACCCTTAAGCTTGTGTGAACCAAGAATTCAAGACAGGCCCTAACATTTAATTCTTACTCTCAGTTTTGTGTGTAGCAACAATTTAAGACCAACCCTAAGATTTAGTCCTTACTCTTAAGCTTGTGTGAAGCAAGAATTCAAGACTAACATTTAATTCTTACCCTTAAGCTTGTGTGAAGCAAGAATTCAAGACCAACCCTAAGATTTAGTCCTTACTCTTAAGCTTGTGTGAAGCAAGAATTCAAGACTAACCCTAACGTTTAATTCTTACCCTTAAGCTTGTGTGAACCAAGAATTCAAGACAGGTCCTAACATTTAATTCTTACTCTCAGTTTTGTGTGTAGCAACAATTTAAGACTAACCCTAGCATTTAGTCCTTACTCTTTATCTTGTGTGTAGCAAAAAATCCGGACCAACGGTAAGATTTAGTCCTTAGTCTTAATTATGTGTGAAGCCAGAATTCCAGACCAACACTAACATTTAATTCTTACTCTCGGTTTTGTGTGTAGCAACAATTTAAGACCAACCTAACATTTCACCCTTCTCCTTAAATCTGGTGAGTGTACAAGAATTTGGGCCTAATCCAAACATTAACTCAATTTTAATCTTGTGTAAACCTAACATTTAAAGTTCACCCTTAAATCAACTGTGGACCAAGAAGACTATCCCTAACATTTAACCTTCAATCTTAATCTTATATATGGAAAGAATTTAGGCCTAATCCTCACAGCAAACTCTCATTCTTAAATCTTGTATTTGTTGTCAGAATGTAGGCCTAACTCCAACAGTTAACCCATATAATTAATTTTGTGTGTGGCAAGTATTTAAAACTAATCTTAACATTTAACCCTCACCTTCAATCTTGGGGATGTAGCAAGTATTTAACCCTGACATTTCTAAGTACAGGTCTAATCTTAATCTAGGCGTTTTAGATGATGCAATATCTTTTTTCCGTGCCTTTGTGAGTACATCTGCCACACACACAAACAAAACTGCTTGGTGTTACTTAGTCTAAACTCCACTCCACCTGTCTACCACATATCAGGCATCATGTTTACTGAATGACTCCCTGAGAAGCACAGCCCCCATCCACACAGACACACACACTTCCCCCCACAACTCACCCGGCAGCCTGTTCATGTTGACCCCCTGGGCGGACAGTCCAATCCCCATGTACCTGTAAACAACAGTGGGAAAAGAGAACAAAGGTTATTCCCTACAGCACGGCCTTACGGCGTCACCTAAACACACAGACACACACACCAGCAGCACTCTCATTACCAATATTCTAAACACTGACCACAATCACAACTCAGTTCATTAGCAAAATTACACAAGGTCCAGATTTCCTCCCAAGCTGACACAAGACTGGCCACAGGACAGATGAATCCTCATTGGCCGCTCTTCCCCATCAGTTTAAATACACTGGAGAAAGGGCTGGGGTGGAATGTCGCCTGTTTGAAAGCGCACGTAACTGAGGCTTGAAGGACTGGAAGTTCTTGAAGATATTCAAATCAACCCAGCACTGTGCCTGTGGTGGACTGTGCCAAAATGGACAGAATATTCACAGCACAGGGACAGTTGGTTAGGGAGTTGGCCCTGTGATCGGAGGGTCACTGGTTCAAAAGTCCCAGACTGGTAAAGATACCAGTGAGGTACTCATGACAAAGGTACTGTCCCCAGGCATTGCTTCCTGGGTGGCGTCAAAAAACGAATTACAAAAATAATCACCCACTTACATTCTTCACGTTCTGAAAACAGTTCGTGTCTGCATCACTTTCAGCAAAGTTGCTTTACGTTAAGTTAAAATTAAAACCAAAACAAAAACAGAGTAAATTTCACATTGGGGTCATTGAGTTCAACATGGCCACCTTCAAGACAGCAGAGGAGGAAGACTAAATGGTTTGGGGTAAATATTTAATAGCAATTCGTGACTTAAGTGGAAATTATTTTTCTGGGAAATAATCGCCCCAACATTTAATTGCAAAATTACTGCTGTTCCTAAAAAAAAAGAAAAGAAAAAATAAGTTTAGATGTGATCCCTCCCTAGTATGTGCTATCTGTGATTTAGCAAAAACATTTTCCTCTTATTGGCAGTATTTTTAATTGTTTAGGATGTTGAAATATTAGTAATATTCCAAATATAATGCATTATTTTTTAAATACATTTTATTTATAAATAATAATTATGTACAAGTTCAACCTATGTTATCTGAAATGTATGGAAAATAATGTGTAAAAAATGATGCTGCACAAGACATGATACACATGATATGTTGCTAATTATTTAAACAGGATCATATAACAGGATACATTTGATATGATCAAGTTTTAAACAAATTAAGATTAAAGTTAAATAAAAGTTAAGTTAAATAAAACTCCATTGTCAACTCTCAACACAACGTTCTCTTTAAAACAAAGCCAAGCTGACCAAGCTGTCAGTTTTAGACCTGATGTTCTTTTTTAAACCTGATTGTTCCACCCAGCCTCACATCTGCAAGTCCCGTCCAGAACGACTTACCCATCTCTCCCTTTGCTGACGATCTTCACCTCAAAGTAGTAGATCCCGCAAGCGGCTGGGATGGGGTGGGTGGCTCGCACGGACGCTGCATCCTTGTGGTTCTTGCCATGGCCTGAAAACAAAGTTGATATGAAGAAGTCTGTGAGTCACTAGCACCTGGGTCCACATGTAGGAAGAATTTTAGATACAGTACAACTGATACCAGCTCCTTAGTCAATATAGTCATGTCAATGAGTCTACTCAGGGACACACCACCCAAAATATAAATTTATGCACATAAAAGAAAGTATCACCCTCTCAAATCATAAACGTGTGAGATTCTCTACACAGCAAGAGCTAAAGAATTTCTACTTGGGAGGCAGCTTCTAGCCGTTATGCACTTAGAAGCTGACTTTCATATTTAAAAAGCTTTAAATTTCTGTTTCTTTACCCAGGCTTTTGATATTTACTGTTAATAGTAAATTATTATTTTATCCAGTTTCCCCTCATTGCAATTTTTTTTTTACATTTTAGTTTTTCCTAAATTGCTTTTATTGTGTTTACATTTCTTTTTATCCATTTGTGGCTTAAGGACAATTCTTTTATTGTCTTGTAATTTATCCACCATCATCATATACTCTTAACTGTTTAGTCTAAACATTCTAACTTGTCTATACATTTAGTCACTTGACTTGTGAACTTATGTATGAAAAGTCCTAGACGTCATTTAGCCACCTGGCAAACTAGCAAGCTAACGATGGTGGCTGACTTGCTACCAAGACACCTGGCTGCTAGTTGACGAAAACACATTATACTACACTGCATATCCCTTACTTTCACTTGTATTTATCTTAATCAGGCAAATGCTAAGAGTAAACATTAATGCCATAGTATGCAGTAGTATGCATTTTGGGATGCTGATGTCATTTTTAAAGGTCGGCCGATTATCCGCCTGGCTGATTATCGGGGGCCGATATTAGGCATTTTGCAGATTATCGATATCAGTGTTTAATTTCGACCATCACCGATATTAAGTATTTACAAGGTGAGCTACTGTGGCTCCACTGCTGTCTCGTCTTGCTGCTTCATCTAATGTCCCGTCATCTAACAGTCTCTGATTGGCTATAGGTCACACGAGGAGTGAAGCGTGAAGCTCCAAGAAGGAGAAGAGTTTCAGCTGAGCTTGCTGTTTGTAAAATTCATAAATTTGACAGATTTTCTCTTTTTATTGCATATCAGTTCCAATTATCAGTTATCGGCCCCGTTAACTAGCAATAATCGGTGCCTAAAAATGCCTAAAAAATATTGTTGGTCAAGCTCTAGTCATTTTAAACCGGATAGATTTACGTTCAAAAAAGCCATCCAGAAATCATGATTTAACAATTTCGTAAATTGCGTGCTCTCTCTAAAACCCAACGTGGTGGTGCAAAGATTGGGGGTTTGCATCGCAATCTAAGTCTAAAACCTAGAACTGGAAAGTAACGTAATCACCCTTGTAAGCCGAACTGGATAAGAGCATCTGGTGAGAATGCAGAGAACGCTCGTTTAAACGATTCTGCAGCATTCAACAGCACGTCAGAAGAGAGCTTATAACACCTGCACTCAAGTAGCAGTGAGTGAGGACGGTTGAACCCCAGGAGACCAAGCCTAGAACTTGGGCCTCAAAATAGGTCTACATCATTTCACAATCCAACAAAGGTCACATGCGTCGCACAATAGCACAAATGAGATCCTAAGCGTCCACCCACCTGCAGCGACATAATTGGCGGTACTTTGTCAAAAAAGTGGGGATTTCTACTCTCAACAAACTCGCCACAGCTCATTCTGCATAAATAAACTGTTGAGAAATGGGATTACTTACAACTTCATTTGATTCCTCAATAACATAAAAGATTATAGTTTTAGATTGTAGAACACAGCAATTATGTAATGATGTGCACTAGGGATGCACGATAAGGGAATTATTGGCCAATGTCGATATCCGATGTTTTTCATGCGTATATCTGCCAATACCGATGCTGATAAATGAGGAAGGCAGAGTCGAGCGCAAGCACAGGCAGAGTTGAGCGTGTAAAGACACAATATTTCGCTTGACAAAGTTCCACTGCGTGCTCAGAATTTTGCCACAAAAATAACATCATAGTTCTGACATTTCTAACACTGCGCCAAGTCAAGCGAGCGTGAAGCAGAGTCGAGCGAGTCTACCGCAGTGCACAACATTTTAAGAAAAAGTCACTTCCCGCCCTATGTGGTGTACCAAGTCAAATAAGACACGTGTGACACTCCATGTGCACTACCTAGTGCGTAGAGAGCTGTTAAGCTACAACGGCAACATAGAAAAGTATGATGAGAGCGCCTTACCTACCATACTATTAAGTGCGGTAGTACGCGACTCAGGACACAGCCCATGTGCGAGCTCACAAGGCAAACATGCAATTTAGTTATTTCAAATTTATTCACGTGTGCAGGTGATTTCTCTGGCGAACATTCCACTGTGCGCTCGGAATTTTGGCACAAAACGACGCCATACATTTTAAAAGAGAAGGAGCGGGCCGCGGCGGCACGGTGACGCAGTGGTCAGCGCTTCCACTCACACCGAGAAGGTCCTGGGTTCGAGCCCTGGGTCTGGGTTCTGTGTAAAGTTTGTATGCCCTCCCCGTATTGGAGTGGTTTCCTCCGGGTGCTCCGGTTTCCACCCACAGTTCAAAAGCATGCAATATAGGTTAACTGGCAACTCTATATTGGGCCCGTAAGGTGTGAGTGTGAATGTGATTGTGTGAGTGTGTGTGTGCCCTGTGGTGTGTTGGTGCCTGCCCAGGGTTGGTCCCCGCCTTGCGCCCATAAGCTCCTGGAATAGGCTACGGTCCCCCTGCCAATTCTCGGGTTGGGATTGCTGAAACTAATAATGAATGAGGAGCGGCCAGAGTAAAATCCCAATTCAGATCTCAACAAAAACCAATGAATCATAAAATATTACGAAAATACAGTACTGTGCAAAAAGTTTTAGGTGGTGTGAAAAATGCTAAACAAAGAATGCTTTCTAAAAACATAAATAATGATTGTTTATTTTTATCAATTTACAAAAATGCAAAAGTGAGCAAACAAAAGAAAATCTAAATCAAATCAATATTTGGTGTTACTACCTTTTTGCCTCTTCAAACCAGCATCAATTTATAGGTACACTTGCACAAAGTCAGGGATTTTGTAGGATTGAGAAATAGGTGTATGATCAACTAATTATACCAAACAGGTGCTAATGATCATCAATGTCACACGAGGGGTTGAAACAGTCATTAACTGGAAACAGAAACAGCTGTAGAGGCTTAAAACTGGGTGAGGAACAGCCAGACCTCATACTACAGGAGGTTGTAGAAGACAAGCCATGTCATGGCAAGATTGGAGCACAGCAACAAGACACAAGGTAGTTATACTGCATCAGCAAGGTCTCTCCCAGACAAAGATTTCAAAGAAGACTGGGGTTTCAAGATGTGCTGTTCAAGCTCTTTTGAAGAAGCCCAAAGAAACGGGCAACACTGACGATCGCAGACGAAAGTGTCGGCTGGCGAAACTAAGAAAGATGAAAAGACACATCAAGTTTATTACCCTTCGAAATCGGAAGATGTCCAGCAGCAAAGCATCAGCTCACAGAACTGGCAGAAACCAGGGACACAGGTACACCCAGTATCTACTGTCCGGAGAAGTCTGGGCAGAAGTGGTCTTCATGGAAGAGTTGCTCAAAAAGCTATACCTCCAACGCGGGAAACAAGGCCAAGCGACTCAAGTATGCATGAAAACATAGGAACTGGGGTGCAGGAAAATGGCAGCAGGTGTCGGACTGATGAGTCAAAATTTCAAAATATTTGGCTGCAGCAGAAGGCAGCTTGTCTTGCCGAAGGCTGGAGAGCGGTACACAATGAGGCCTGCAGGCAACAGTGGTAGCCATGTGTGGAGGTTCCTTGAACGCTTGGGGGCTGCATTTCTGCAATGGAGTTGGAGATTTGGTCAGGATTAATGGTGTTCTCAGTGCTGAGAAATACAGGCAGATACTTATCCATCATGCAATACCATCAGGGAGGCATATGATTGGCCTCAAATTTATTCTTGCAGCAGGACATCGCACTCCCCAGCAGAAGATCTGTGGTTAGTCTCCAAGATGTTTGGGAACAACCCACCAGCCGAGTTCCTTCAAACGTGCAAGTGTACCTAGAAGAATTGATGCTGTTTTGAAGGCAAAGGCTGGTCACACCAAATATTGATTTGATTTAGATTTCTCTTTTGTTCATTCACTGCATTTTGTTGACTGATGAAAATAAATGATTAACACTTCCATTTTTGAAAGCATTCTTTGTTAACAGTTTTTTTTCCCACACCTGCCTAAAACTTTTGCACAGTACTGTATATGACAAGAATATATGTAAGAATCGGCCCGACGCCAATGATTATCAACCGATATGATTTTGATTAGGGTGGGCATTGGCAAGGACCTCACGATACGATACGTATCACGATACATGGGTCACGATATGATTATATCACAATATATTGCGACATTCCACAGTTTACTGAAAATGTAAAAACAGAGCTGAAATGCAAGTTGTTGTGTACGATCTGAGTGGTCTTAATGAATCACATCAGATTAATAATTCAGCCAAAATAACAACTCCGAACTGAATTTTAACTTTATTGTCTTGGCATTTTAACAGACTGAACTAGTGGGAAGCAAAAACATTAAGATAAAGTGCATAAGAATGAAAATAAGAAATTAAAGTGTCCAGTCAGTCATCTGAGGCTGCTTGTGGTGCATGATTCTCCCCCTCCGAAATATTTTTGGAGTTAAAAATCGATATCGGTATCGATTTTTTTGGCACAGCCCCTATTTCAATATTATCGTGCATCCCTATTGTGTACCATTTCATGTGATTTAGGAACCCATAAAACAGAACCGTTGGGAATCTGAACATTTTGAAAGATCTGGAACCCACCTACCCATAATCCAACACGTTGTTGTTTTAGAAACAACTCTTTCTCCAGTTCAATCTGTCATCGGTAGGTTGCCTTGGTATAATCGTACTAAACATTGGTATTTTGTTAAACTGGCCCTTGCAAAACTAAAATGCTAGACAGCTTCAAAATGCAAACGAGTTCTCTGACAAATCACATTTCTCTACTGTGTCTGGTGAGAATCTCAGGTATTTTGTTGGCTGGCAACAAGTCACTCTAGGAGAAATTCTATCCACTGAAACACAATAAGGCCTAGGTCACTTTGCACATGAAGAGATCACACCCAAGGACATTCACATAAATCCTATTACCATTTTGGTTATAACCGCCCAGGCTCAGCAGACAAACGATGAAGTAGTTCATAAAACATCTTGATTTATTGTCAAAAAAAGAGGCTCTTATAAGTCATGGGTGTAATTTCTCCACACAGTATCTGATCTTTGCATTCAGTGCCAGTGCCAGTTCCTAATGCTGTTAATTTCAGAATTTCAACAGGGCCTACTCAGGCAGGATCGGAATCTTCCTTAAACTACGGTCATACGGACCCTAGTGTCAGTTTTCCCTGGGGCACTGAATTACCCAGGGGGCCTGGACTTAGCAGAGGTCAGCGTGAACACAGTACACGGTCTGTAACTTCTTTTTCATGGATAATGGCTTGCAGTAGCCAAGCTGAGACAAATAAGGCTGGAAATAGTAACTATGAATATTACTTAATGTCTCTTGAGTTTCTGTGTTCCGCCATCTGTAGGGTGTGTATAACTGGACCCATATTCTTTGTTAAGATACATGTTCTTTCTAAGTGTGTTGCCAGACTGTAACTTGACCCAAGGTGATGTCTGATAACAGGACACCGCAAGGCTAAAGCCTGGAGGTATGTGGGTGCATACAGAGCTGGGCGTTATGACCTCAAATCAATACCACAATTACTGAACAATTATTTTCTTTTTTTTTGTCCTCATACCTCAGTGACAAAGTTTATACAGCAAATATGATCAACTTTTAAAGTTGGGACACTTGCTCTAGAGTGTATATCTTTGTGATTGTATCCCTTACAGACCTAACAACATTTGGGGTGTTTTTCTATACCTTTGTTTTTAGTCATACATTACTTATGTTGTTGGATTCAAGACGTCCTGCACTACTCAGATTTGTCGTAGTTTGATGTGTTAATGATAACACGGTCCTAAACACAATAGCAGGCACCAGCTCAGTGCCAGCTCTAAAATCCGGTTCCATCCGGGCATTCACACATATCTTGGGGGATCTAATCACAAGTGGAACGCTCTAAAGGTGTAGATGTGGCCAAGACATACTGAGATCTGGTTGCTTTGACCACATTCAGAGGTACTTTGGCCACATTCTTTTGAGAACATGTTCTGGGCAACATTAACAGACCACCTACATAATTGATCTAAAACCATTGCCCCCCTGAGCAAGACATTTAACCCCAAGTTATTCCAGAAAGACTGGCCCTATAAATAGGGAAAATCAATCTGGAAAAGAGCGTCTGCAAAAATGCCGTAAATGTAAATGTTTGATCGAGTGTGTAGGCATTGACACCAATGGCCTCACGTATTGCTAGGGTTGGGTACCGAAACTCGGTTCCAGTACATTACCAGTGCCAACATGAACGGTAGTAACCTGACCGAATGACACCGTGAATTTTGGTGCCTCATTTCGGTGCCTCATTTCGGTACCACTGAAGTATGTAGTGCCTCCATTTAACAAGCTGTGCTTGTTGTGATGAGACGAGGACCCAGTCATGAGGTGAATCAATGAAGTTTATTTACAAAACAACAGCAAAATAAACCAGAGAGGGGGAGTAGGATCCCGGAGCACATCTTCCGAGTTATGACGGTTCGGTTTTTTGATCTTACGATCAAAAAATCGAAAAGTTTGCCATGCAGGCAATCGTAGCAGCGTAAGTGTTACGATACGCAGAGACGCTGCCGGGATGTACGCAATCTCCCGCCTTGTGAGATGCCTCAAAGAGCTTTCAGACCGAACGCAGCGCTCTGCTGCGCACTTAAACTCATTATTCTATGGCTTGCACGGCGCAAGAGAGGTTCTGAGCTGCACGGAGCAAAGCGCAAGCACGGTGGAAACCCTTGCCGAGCTTATGCACGGTCAAAGTTGAAACTTAATATTTTCTCCACTTACAGTATATATAGGGCTGGGACACGGAAATGACAGGGGAGAGGTTTGAGCTTTTTGTGCTGAACCCCGCTTATTAGAGAAACAAAAAGATATTGTTTTTATTGTTTTGTTGTTTTTTCTTAAAAAGTACCATGTTAAATACCGTTTAGGAACTGAATTTAGAAAGTATTTATTTGCCACTGTTATTCAATGAAACCCAAACGATACCCAACCCTATCGACTGTAAAAATGGGTTTCGATTTCTTCTTTTAGTTTTTGACAGTCAACACAGACCTTCATAGTGAATTCCGTTTTCATTAGATAGCTCAAATCTAAATGTTGACTTTGTAACTCGTATTCCTTGAAAGAACGTATAAAGAATGATCCCGTAACTTAGCTTTTAGTGCAGTTCTAAAGAATCACGTTGAGGACTTTTATATTACTTTCAGCATCAGTTAATCATCAGCTAGTGGCGTTATTACATATTCCAATGAGATGTACACTGCCAGTCAAAAGTTTGGACACACCTTCCCATTCAATGTTTTTTCCTTATTTTCATTACTACTTACATTGTAGATTCTCACTAAAGGCATCAAAACTATGAATGAACTGTGTAAAGGCTATATGACCCAGAAGGAGAGTGATGGAGTGCTGCACCACATGGCCTGGCCTCCACGGTCACCTGACCAAACCCAATCGAGATGGTTTGGGATCCGATGGACCGCAGAGTGAAGGCAAAAGGGCCAACAAGTGCTCAGCATCTGTGGGAACTCCTTCAAGACTGTTGGAAAACCATTTCAGGTGACTACCTCATGAAGCTCATCGAGAGAATGCCAAGAGTGAGCAAAGCAGTGATCAAAGCGAAGGGTGGTTATTTTCAAGAATCTAAGATATAAAACCTGTTCTGGGTTATTTCACACTTTTTGTTTACTACATAATTCCATATGTGTTCATTCATAATTCCTTCAGTGAGAATCTACAATGTAAATAGTCATGATAATAAAGAATAAAACATTGAATGGGAAGGTGTGTCCAAACTTTTGACTGGTAGTGTAAGTACTTTCACTATTTAATGCTCACTTCTGTCTTATACACATAAAAGCTGAGACGCCAGCATACTGATTTACTGAACATGAACCTATGTTATAGACATTTCATGGAGGTTACAAAAATATCTAGTCATTAGCAATTAGATAGCGACAAAATATCCGTGATCCTTAAATGGCACAGTTAACGTTTTGTTTTGTTGATTCAAGATTGACATATGGAACTGCTATCTGTCCTTCGCCTGAAAAACAACATATAAATACTAGGGCTGTGCAAAACAATCGATACATCAATATATCGCAATATTTTCTTTCACAATATACTATTTCGATTTCTAGTCCCTGAGGGGGAGAATCATGCACCACAAGCAGCCTCAGAGAACTGACTGGACTTTATCTTAACGTTTATGCACTTTATCTTAACGTTTTTGGTGTCCACTAGTTCAGTGTGTTAAAATGCAAAGACAATAAAGTTCAAATTCAGTTCTGAGTTTTGTTGTTCGTACACAGCAACTTGCATTTCAGCTCTGTTTTTACATTTTCAGTGAACTGTAGAATATCGCAATATGTATAGTATCGCAATATATGGTGATATAATCATATCGTGACCCATGTATCGTGATACGTATTGTATCGTGAGGTCCTTGCCAATAGCTACCCCCTAAGAAATACCAGGAAGCGGGCCATCGTACGACTGAAATATCAGACTTAATGTGAAAAACATTAATCATTCTTAATGATTTGGAATGCGGTAAGTGTGAAGTACAAAAAGAAATGCTCATGACTTAAAATACACCATCTTATTTTCAAGAGTCACGCTCTATTTAAGAACATCTTTGTGTTTACCAGTGGTCAGTTTCTGACCACAGAAACCTACTATTTGGGCGATGGGTCACTCTCTACACGGCAATGAAACTAACATAGTGGTTAGGCTCAGCACCCACTGGTGTTCCAAGAGTCCCTTGGACCACTTTTTCTTTCTACACCCACTCTCTTGGGGACATTTTATCATCTCACCGACAACTAACGCATTTGCTACTTCTTTCCCAAATATCTGCCTGCATCCCAGATTGTCTGGCTCATATCACCTGAAACTGATTCCCAGCAAAACTCCTGTTGATCCCAGGTCATTATTCATCAAGACATGACCACAGTATCTCATTTGCCTTATCACACTGGCTTAAAAAGAAAATCCTGGCATTATTTTATTCAAGGAACTGTCATTTTCTGTTCACACTAGGTCTGCACGATGTATCGAAAATTTATCTTCATCGCGATACACATCGCAAAGACTGCTTGAGTTGTTATAACTGGTATTTTTGCATGTGCTGTGCATTTACGCTCTGCGTGACAATATATTTGGACAATCAGATGGAGCCCTACTGGCCTAAATACTCACTCCCATGTAGACGCAGTAATACCTCAGATTACGCTGTCTCGGCATGCGTCTTTTTCAAAATTATGGCACCAATTCTTAAATAATAGACTTACGCTGTTTAAAAACAAGCACGCAAAAGTGTAAGTAATCAATAACAAAGCCTAATACATCATGAAATGAAAGGTTTAATACAAAAGGTTTGACTTACGATGACGATACAAATTGTAAAAGTGTTGCGTGGCAGGCAAACATAGCAGTGTAAGTGGTACATTATGTGGGAACGCTACCAAGATGTACGCATCCCACGCCACTTAAGATACCTCAAGGGGCTTTCAGACCGACTGCGCTCGGAAACCTAGTATTCTATGGCTTGAGCGGCACAAAAGCGGTTTTGCGCTGTGCAGAGCAAGTGTGGCGCAAAAACACTCTCGGCGAGCTCATGCGCGCAACACAGTCAAAGTTGAAACTTAGCAGGGCCTGTGTCCAGTAAACACGTTTTTGCGCTGGGAGCGCCTATTTTTAATACAAATTCTATGAGCTTCAGGGTTTAGAAAGTTAAGCGTCTTGAGCGGAAAAAATGCCGGTTAAGACGTGTTTTTACCGCAGCACTCAAAGCGCTTCAATTCGAAATCCGTTCAACTTTTAGAACAGCACTGGGCTCGTCAATGTCACTTCTCTCTTGCTAGCCAATCAAAATGGAGGAAGGGGCGGGATATACACAGTCAAGAACCCACTACAAATTGTCAGTATATCTACAGCAGCTGGAGAAGCTTATTTTGACTTTATTGACACAGTTCAAATAAGGCAAAAAAAACAACAATTAGCTGTTTTCTTGCACGGTTTATCTCATGCACCCAATCCTCAAGTCTCGAAGATGTGAGTATCTTGTTCCAACGCTGCCGCTAATGCCAAGATACGATTTCTCTCCATTGTAAAGATCTCAAAGGCACACGTTACAATGTTTACACAAAATAGGAACCAATGTGAACGTGCGCTATGGTGCTTTTCGTAACTTAGCAACAACAAGCACTGAGAGAAGCCCCGAGAAAGAGCTGAGAAAGTGCTCTAGAAGTGAGGTTTTGACCGCTCTTAAGGCAAAAAAACGTGTTTGGTGGACACAGGCTCTCATATTTTCTCCCCTTATATAGACAACAAAATAACAGAGAACAGAGACTTTTTGCGCTGAACTCTCCTGATTTACTCATTGAAAACCTGGCTACAAGGTCAAAACATGTCAGTTCATTTGTGTCCTCTAGACCAGCGTTTCTCAATCCCAGTCCTTACGGACCACCGCTCTGCACAGATTCGACTTTGCCGACCCACAGCACAGCTGATGCTACTGATTAGCTAATAAGCAACGTAGGACCAGCGTGCGACAGTGCAGGAAATTCCGAATATGTGCAGAGCGGTGGGCCACGAGGACTGGGATTGACAAACGCTGCTCTAGACTGTGTTGTTATTGGTGTGAACTTTGATCAGGTCTAGAGTATAAACTTCAAATGAATTTCCTAGAAGCTCCTAATCTAAGCCTGTGTTTACTAGTATGAGGAAAGTTCTCATGTACTCTGGATATGTGAGCAAGTCACGTGGCATAAATGCAAAAGGCACAGTAGGGCTGAAAACATGACAGTCTAATTGCTATATTAAGTGGTCAACTCCCATAAATATCCAGCCAAGATCATTTCTGTGGTCAAAAACTGACCACTGTGAAGCGGATAAAAACTCTGCAAGGTAACAGATGGTCTATAGCCTCTCTGTGGACCAACAAGGTGGACCTACAAAGTAGGTATTACTCATAAAAACTACATGTCAGTGGCTGCCAATGAACCCACCTCATTGGTCTTTATTGACCAAGCGTTTACCAATGGCTACAGCAAGACAAATTCAACATTGCTCAGCCCAAACTATTCCTTTTAAAAATGAGGGCACGATTAACTAGTATGACGTGAAGACAGAACATGAAAACTGACGTGTTTTGGACTTTCACGCTTCATTTTAATTCTGCTTTAAACAGTTCACTTAGTTTGAGATACAGAAGTCACTTCTTCTACTGTGCAAAAGGCAAAGGTCATGTAGCAACTCGTCATTGTTTCAGCAGGCAACATGTGAAAGCCACAAAACCATGTGAATGCCACAAATCCTTAGTAAAGCAAACAAAGTAACTTTAAAGCAGGGCTGAGCGATATGGCCTAAAAATAATAGCGTGATATTTTAAAGCTATATCGCAATAACCAATATATATATCTATAACATGTATTTAGGGGGCCATGCAGTGGAACACTGCGTGGAACGCTATTGGAATCGTGCTGATTTATTTTTATTTTTTTTACTGCCTTAAAACGCGTTGTGGAGAAAAAACTGTAAGACCTACAGCTTTGAAATTTGGCAGGTAGGTCCGGTACCCCACCCAAAAATTGCACCAACATTAGCTATTCTGCATTTTTCCAAAAAAATGTGCATTTTGCCTAATAACTTTTGAACCGTAGCTCCGATTCTCAAAAATCTTATACCATCTTACTCCTTGGGTCCCTCGCATCTATTTCTGCCATATTGGATTTCTCGCTAATTTGCATAATATGCAAAACCATCTCTTGCGAACTAGTCCCTGGATTTTTATCCAATCTGCATGCAACTGGTATCATTTGAATCCCAAGACACTCTTCTTTAATTATTATCAAGCACATTTTTAATTTAGGTCTTCATTTGGCTGTAATATGCAAATAAATGTGGTGGGCTTGGCATAGGACTGCAGTGCCACATTCTGAGTGTCATAGAAATCCGGCTCTGGGTGGGCTACAGCTTTGAAATTTGGCAGGTAGGTCTGGTACCCCTCCCACTACTCAGGCAAAAAAAAAGCACCACTCTTCCAGTTGGTGGCACCATAATAAGCTATTTTGCATTTTGCCTAATAAGTTTTGAACTGTAGCACCCTAGATAAAAGGATGAAACGTGTCATTTTTCAACGTCTGTCCACTTCGATTCATCAAAAACTGATAAAGCTGCAAACTGCATGGCCCCCACAATCACTGCTTGCAGTTATATTTATCTATTGAACTACAGTTCCCACAAGCCCCTGCGCATGACTCACAATAATGCTTTAGACGAATGTTGTGCCCGGAAAAAATATCAAGTAAATATCTGTACTGTAAGTATAACGCTGGTTGTTGTTAGTTATCAGCTTTGACTGAATTTGAACGTTTTTGTGAGTGATGGCGCTCCATGACAGTCGCGAATTGACAAGAATGCCATTTATCGTTTTCATTCATTTACTTGTGTTTGTGGACAGAACCAGTGCCGTTTTTCTTCAGAACCAAGCCGTTTGCTTCCATCTCCAACAAGTGCGTGCATTTCCACAAGAAAATGCGGAGTGTGGTTGAATCTTACACCGTTTACAGGTGAGGAAAAAAGTATAATTAGCATTAAAAAAGTTAGCATTAGCATGATTAGTGTTATCACTGTTAGCATTAAAAATGTTAGAATTAGCATCATTAGCATTAGCGTCGTTAGCATTGCATAGTTAGCGTAAGCATCGTTAGTATTCAATTAGTTAGCATTATCGTCATTAGCGCTGTTAGCATTCAAAAGTTGAAGGTATGAATAGTGGTTCTGTGTAAAATGAATGGGAGTCTATGGGAAGGTGGAGGGATAAAAATAGAAAAAGAGTGGGATAAAAGTGTACAAGGTTTATAAATTAGTGGATGGTGACATGTCATGGATTAAAAGTAAACATTAGAGGAGTTTCAAAAGTCACAGGTACGAAGAGTAGCTCAGTGTAAAATGAATGGGAGTCAATGGAAGGATGGAGGGATGAAATAGTGGGGAAAAGAAGGGATAGAAGTGTACAAGGTTGGTGTATTAGTAAAGGATGAAATGTCATGGCTTAAAAGTAAAAAACAGAGGAAGGTCTAAAGTCGTAGGTATGAAGAGTCAACAGGAGTTTTTCTAGTGGCGATTTTTGCCAGCTGCCATTGAGGCCAAAGAAAGTTAAAAAGAAGAGGGATGCGGTGAAACAAACGAATAATCATTTAAAAGCTAGGACCAGAACGGACATTTTGGCGTTGGAACGGTGGCGTTGGACAGACTCCTCTTAGGAACTTGTTAAAAAAATTAATGGGAGTCTATGTTAAAAAAAAAAAAAAAAGGGGGTGAAAAAAGGAGGAAAAAATGGGGAAGACGTCAACCGATCAAAAAGTTGTATACAAGCGCACTACACTGGATCCGGACGCACATGTGTTTCTGTTGGAGAAGCGGTCAGAAAATGCGCTAAGAGGAAGAAAAAGAACATCAGTAGTGTGGTCACTATGCAACCACACTAATTAATGTCTCTGAAATCATGTGGATATTCACTTCTCTACACAAACTACTTTAATAAGCCTATAAACAAAGGTAAAGAAAAATCTCAAATTTTCTGAGGGCTCTTAAAGGTTAAAAACTGCTATCAGATCGGTACTCAGGATTGGACGATAGCCAAAGCCTAAGTATCAGTATCGGTATCAGGACTGAAAAAGTTGGATCGGTGCATCCTATACAATGCATAAAGTCCAGGACGGCTCTTTAACTAGGATTGGCTTTACACAGTTCATGATCAGACCTAATTGTGAATTTTTTAAAACTCGTGAGACAGCTCCAACAGCAGAAAAAAACGCCTACAATTAAAAAAAGATCAAGCATTATTTCTGAATACACCATCTCGCTCTTGCAGTTGGCCACCATAACCCGGTCTCATGCGTTTCTCCACTGGAAGTAGCTAAAGAAAAGCGTCTGTCATCTTTGTCAAGAGCCGTGAAGGCAAAGATGATCAACAAAAACGATGTTTCAAAAGTTTCTTATCTCATCATAAAATTTTCAAGCCAGCACTCCATTCTGTCCCATAATCCCTAACTCCTGCTGACTCGACTGAGGCGACAGAATTTTTAGCCTAGCGTAACTATGCTGACAATAATATTCCCTGTGTCTAATCGACGTACTTAAGGAGACTGTGCTGTTTCTAAAAATGAAATAAAGTTGAACAGTGAGATGAACTCTCGTGTGGCTTCATGGTGATGGTGGTTATTACATTTACGACACTTTTCCAAACTGACTTCCATTACCATGTTCCATGAAGTAAGTTTGGATTAAGTCTTGCTCAGGGCCACACGTGGTAGAACAGAGCTGGATTTGGACCTCCTTCGGTCCTCAGGAGAGCCACCACCCTTTTTACATGCCACATCAGCAGGAAATAAATGTAAAGGCACACGAGTCATGTCAAGCTCAAGTAGTGTAAACAGCACAGAGAAGAGATTGGATTACTTTGCTGAGCCTGACTGAGGCATCGAGCTCTGCCAATGTAAACGTGCCATCAGATAACTAGCTCACCAGAGAAGAAGGCAGTATGGCTGGAAGGTATAGCATATCGTCTACTACAGCATGTTTTTTAGATGTTGAACAAATGCAAACCTCCAGCACTAGGCTGCTAACAAACCTTACTTAACTTTCTAATGGTAATTTTCCCTAGTTAACATGAGAAGTGCACTTGAAAAAAAGAAGAAAAAAAAAAATCGATAGAATACTCGGTTACAAAAAGAATCGACAGCTGCAGCTCTCGTACAACAGATGATAGCATAAGAGTTACCCTTTACCTGGACCGGAAAAAGGTACCACTTAGGTACTCATAAGCAAGGTACCGTCCCCAAGCACTGTTCCCTGAGTGCGGCAAAAAAAGCTGCCCACTGCTCTTTCATTGATGGGTCAAATGCGGCGGTCACATTTCGTTGTGGTGAACTATGTGCTGTGCTGTGGTGTGTTGACAATGACAAATAATCACTCAGTCATGTTACCTAAAAAAATCTCCAATAAGAAAGCACTGGTGAATGTCAAAATCTTCATGGAAACTGTGTAACAAATATCTTCTTTAGAACAATTTATATATGAGGCCCAATTTTATGATGTTGATGATGTTGTCAATGCAGTGGTCCAATTAAGCTGATGATCACAAGGTTGGGAGTTTGAGGCCCTGTACACACGCGGCCGGGTATTTATAAAAGCAGATGTTTTTTATGCAGTTGCGCCCATTGTCCACACGTAAACGAAGGTTTCACTCACTCAAACTGGGTATTTTTGAAAATTCCGGCCAAAGCGGAGATTTCCGCAAACTCCGGCTCCAGTGACTACGTGTGGACGGGGAAAACAGAGTTTTAGGTTCACAGCGTCATAAGTGTGCAACAGGGAAATGCGTTGCCATCAGGTGTGCGATGTTGGTTTAAGTTAAAGAATGAAGCTGGATACTGTCTACAAGTAACCCAACTTCCCTATGTGTCCATACGAAGCACCCTCGATTAAAAAAGCAAAAAATAAGTCATTGTAACCGAATGTAATTCAATCTTATTTTCCAGGATTCTGATTGGCTGACATGGTTCCACGCAGCTCTTCACGGTGTATTTATCCGGATTCATGTGTACAGAGATATTGTTGAAAAGGGGCTCATGTGTACGAAGCTATTTTCGAAAATGGAGGAGAAAAAAAATATTCATTTTTTATAAGAATCTGGCTACGTATGTACGAGCCCTGAATCCCACAATCGTGGGGTCTTAGAGCAAGGTCCTTAACCCCAAACTGTTCCAGGGACACTGTCGCTGTAATTAGGAAATGGATGTTGCTGTGCATTAGAAATGGCTTAAATACAAATGTAAAATTATTTTCCTAAGTTTGCCCATCTACAGCCCCGGAGATTGAGACGTCAAGCCTACGGCCAGAACTACCACCTATGCAAGGCCCTTAACTCCACGTTTTTCCTGAAAGACTATCCCTGTAATTAGGAAATGTTAATTACTCTAGATAAGTGTCTTATAGATCCCATTAATACCAAAAAAATACTACTGTATCATAAAGTCAATTAGTAGTAGTAAGGATTTGATGCATGGATCTCCCACGCTTTTACTACATAGTCATGCTCCTTCTCAAATTGAATATTATGCAAGAGTACGGAGCCAAAACAATAAAAACCTCGTCACCATACTGGATGATACTGTCCCATTGAAAATTAATTCCATTTAGCACACTGAGGTCCTGATGCGCAAGATCTTACGATTTCCAGCCGGTCAAATTCCACCCCGGGCTGACACCTGGTTCCACGCTACAGTCTATTGTGTTACGACTGCTAACTAGAATGAATATTCATCATCTCTGATTACCGCAGCAATATTAATCGCCCCTATTTTTAGTGGGCAGAGTCCGGCGACCACGCCGCACCAGGATTCCCCGTCATGCCCAGACAAACATCCATAATAAAAACGCCAAACACACAGATCCACACCGAAGCTATTTATATAACTCGCTCGCAAGAGCAAAGTCAGACAGCCCTCCGTGTGCAAATCCCCTTACTCCCTCGCACACAAACACTAACTCGCATACAAACGCACACATATGCGTTTGCTCCTGCCCCCATCCGCTCACACAGACCATTCTATTTATACCATGGATTCTCACACACACACAATTTCTCTCTCTAAAGGCACAGAGGAGCAAGACGACGCTGATGGATTCTCTCCCTCTTGCCATACATCTCTCTTTCTAACACACGCAGCTTTCACCCCCTGTGCATAATCACAGGCCTGTCATTGGTAAACGGATGACACCCTGACAACGCTCGTCCTCCGTGTGCCGCGGCATTTGATCATCTGTCGTGCAACGGATCTGCTTTACATTCCGATTTGCAGGCCACTGACGTTCCCACTTGGGTAGACGCAGTGTCGTCTGTTAACGGTTCACTGCGCCAATTGGGCTTAATCATTAATAAAAGCAGTGACCCTATTAAAACCCAAAACCAGACCCAAAATCTCACGCGCCAGAGCCATGCTCCGTTTGAAATTACCACACAGCACACCAGCACATGATTTTCTGACAAGGCTACATCCTAGATAGCAACCTAGTGGACCATGACCCAGCTGAATCACATAACCGGTTTTCCAAACTTCCAAATTTCCAAAGAAATGACACTAAATGCCACACATTCCCAAAGAACTATTTCCATGAAAGTAGCTTAACAGATAAATACAATATACTGTGACTTGTAAGTGATCTGACTACACACAAAAATTGTCACGTAATGTTTTTTAATCCATTAAATGGAGTCTTTCTCACCCCCGCCCAAACACAACAAAAGAAAACGTAAGACTGCTGTGTGCTTAAAAAATGTAGAAAGAGATGAAAGGGTGCAAAGGTTAAAAATGAGAAATGACAAAGGCTGTTATATATGCTTATAGCTGATCTAGATATTACATTATAATGAAAGTGAAAATGAGTCATTATTTGTCATTGTGAACACACCACAGCACAGCACACAGTGCACCACAACGAAATGTGACCTCTGCATCCTTATGACCAAAATAGGGAATGACAACCTTAATGGGGGCGCCCTCTTATGGACAAAAAGGGAATGACAACCTTAAATGCGGTGCCCTCTTACGGCAAAAATATGGACTGACAATGGTGGTGCCCCCTTATGACCAAAAAGGGGATCAACAATCTTAATAGTGGTGCCCACTTATGACCAAAATAGGGGATGACAACCTTAATGGTGGTGCCCTCTTATGGACAAAAAGGGAATGACAACCTTAAATGGGGTGCCCTCTTATGACCAAAATAGAGGATGACAACCTTAATGGTGGTGCCCTCTTAAGGCAAAAATATGGATTGACAACCTTAATGGCGGTGCCCCCTTATGGTCAATAAGGGGATGACGACTTTAATGGTGGTGCCCCTTTATAGCCGAAAGGGGATGACAAACTTAATGGTGGTGCCCACTTATGGGCAAAATAGGAAACAGCTATTTTCTTGACTTGAAAAATGGGAAAATGGTTGCAGTTGGGCTACTGACATATAATGAAGAGAAGAAGCACACACCCAGCCATTCAGACTATTATTCTGAATGAGTGTGTGTTGTGTGTATAGGTGAGGATTTTTAAGATTTTGTGTTTGCAAGAGGCAGTGAGTGAAATGTGACACTACATTTATTGCATTTATTAGATGTTCTTTTCCAGAGCGACTTACACCTCCTAATTACAAGGGAAGACTCGCTGGAGCAACTCAGCATTTAAGGTCTTGCTCAGTTGCTCAATGACAGTAGGATCGAACTTTATTTGAACCAACAACCTCTGAGTATGTGGGCAAGTATACAACCACTAGGTCACAATCACAGATGTAACCCCAATAGTCAAAAGAATGGGTTACATGAGATGAGTTGAAAGGGTTAAATCAACCACTGATAAAGTGCTTTAGATAGGTTTTCAAATATTGAGATATATTGTACAAAAATATTAATTATTAATTAATTATAGGTCAGCCAGGCTGGAAAAAAGTCATTCCACCAACTCCACCTGCACATAAAAAAATGAGGCAGGAGCTGACTGTGGCATTTTAGATAAGTGGGAGTGGGTAAAGGACGCAAAGGGAGACAAAGGGAGCAGAAGCAGGAGCAGGAGAGGGACACGGGAACAGCGATCCAGGGTTAGCAAACTAGGCTCCCAGCCTCGCGCCAAGTCGTGGAGGGGAAGCCGACGCAATCCGGTGATGTCACCGATCATGCATGATTGGCTCTTTGGGAGGATGAAAACCCCTCCGTATGGCGAACGCAACAGGGGCCTAACAGGGACCACCATGCACACAAGTCGGCAGCTCTCCTTTAAACCTGCCTTGCCATGTCAATAATGCATTCACCCTTCAGATAAGTCTTCAGTCCACACTGTCACAACCCTTGTAATATCTTTATTTGGAAATACTCATCTTGCAATCGTTTGACTAATGCAATCAGGTTTTACATTTAAAGCTGCACTTTAAGAATCCAGAACTGGCTTACACAGCACAGGCAGGATGAGTCTAAGCTCCTGCCAACAGTTTTAGTATGAAAGACAAGCCCAGGCCTACGGTCCCACCCGTTTCCCTTTCTTTTTAAGACACTTGGGCTTAGGCACAGAGTAAAAAAAACAAGATTAATCCAGCTCCCCATAAAGCCTCCGTCACCCCCTTTTCCCACCCCTACACTCGTCAGACCCCGACACAAATACAAAGGCTGAACGTCAGCAAACACAAAGCCTGTGTGTTTAGACTGTCGTGTTGTTCTGGTATCCCAATTAAAGCTGAGACAAGCTCATACCTTGACAAAGCAGTGGCTCGCACAAATTAGCTTCAATTCGGCCTTGAGATGAAGGGAAAACTGGCACAGTGGCCAAAATAGCTCGGAAATCGCAAGGGGGAGAGGGTTGCAGGTTATATCTTGTACGAGGCCTAGCTGATGGAAAGGAAGCAATAGGTAGCTGTAGACAGATTCCAGCAAATAGCTAGAACAAAGCCTTCATACTATTTTGGAAAATCAAGAATAGTGACTTAACACAAATCGTCAGGTATAGGAGATCAACACATGAAATACTAAGAACTGCCCTTTCTTCCACAAATTAAGGAATATATTGTGTAATGGAACCAACAAATCAATAAAATCAGATATACTGGCAGAATCCCAGCAGGCAATAAAAGCGCTTTTGCCCAGTTTTGTTGTTAACAGATTCTAACCTATATGAATTTTCTGTAAGAGATCACAATTAAAACTTATGTACATCATGAGAATTAATGGAGAAAAACAAAATAATGTAGTAAATAATCACCATCTCCACTCAATACACAGAAATTAGGGACATGTCAGTTGATAGATGAATACGGATGCCTGTAAGTCTCAGGATCAGGGTCACATTACAGGGCAAAGCTCTGAAAAATCCAGCCAAATGTCTATGAAGTGTTTTCTCCTCCGCTAACGCAGCAACATAGAGGGTGGTAGCAGCTGTAATATCACTCTCCAGGTTTCATTCTGTTCAGCTGATTAGCGATATATCTGCATTTTGGTTGCTCACACCCACTCTGTCAAGAGAAGAAATTCTCAAAGTAGTGCAAAAGCCATTTGCCCAATAGTACAGAGGCTGAGATCCAAAAATGACACTTCAACCTGTTGTGTTTGTGTTTCATTGCGTTTGGTCAGAGTGCAGAAACAAGACCAAATGCCAAACCAACACGTCCGCCTTAAAACATGCAGAAGCCTCCTGTGGTAGCACAATACAAGTCCAAAAATCCCAAATGACATCAAAATGGAGATGCCCAGTATTGGAAATATTTTAGCAGCATCATCATCACAATGTGAACATCTCAAAATGTGCAATGTCAAGTAAGTCAAATGAAATCAAACAAGCTACAACTTTTATTGCAGCAGAACACAAAGGGGAAAAGTCATTTTCCATGACTCATTTACAAGTCTGCCTGCTATAACATGATCTATTCAGATTTAAGGATTCTTGAATCAAGTTTAAGAAAGGATAGTTTATACTCCAGAATAACTTGAATGAAAAGTCAATCGGACCACTTTTATAAGTGTCCTAATTATTTTGCACAGATTCCTCCTCCACAAAAGCAACACAATCATTCTAGAACGAAGTCTGCTTTCCAAATAGAGCTTTTCGAGCTTTAACAAAGGCACACTGTAATTTTATATAGCAATGTGCATCACAGAAAAATTCGCAATGTCATATTCGCCCCTGTATCGTACAGCCCTCACACTGCGAGATGATCAGAGGTTCAGAGGTTTATTTAGCTCTCTACAAGGCAACACGCCACGCAGCTATATGTGTATATGGATGTGCAACTAAATATAGCCTCCAGGCTAACTGACGTTAGCTGTATGACACAGAAAACACTAGTTTATTCCGATCATGTATGACCAGGGCCTTCGGCGACAACGGTGTGGACGAAAAACAGAACACGCACAAAAAAAAAACCCTCCCGTCTTTGCTTTCTGTAACACCCAAGACCCCAGAGACAAACACGGTTCTAAATCGCATTTTTAAAAGAAAAGATCTCAACTGTAATGTATATATATGACTGTCTACCTGTATTTACCTTGTACACGGCTTGCTAACACTTGCTAGCTTTGGTGAAATTGGTGGAAAAACATAAAGGGGTGGGGGGGAGTTCTTTATAAGTTAAAAACACATAGTCACACCTATAGGCATGGCAAGTTTTAACAGCGATGTATTTCAACAATAAGTTGGCGAAACGGACTCGGCTCTGTAATCGGGGATCGCCACGGCTAACGAGTTAGCTTATGTAGCTAGTCCAGTTCTGAGATGGTTTACTGGATCTGTCAACCATTTGGGCATTTGCTCTTTCCTCTTCGGAAACAAAAGCAGATGGGACGTGGTGGGGGGGGGGAGAGAGAGAGAGAAAGAACGAAAGAAAGCGGCTCCGACTAGATCGGCGGATCGCCTTCCCATAAATCGCCAAAACGTCCGGGCTCAAAACCCCGCGACGCCCCGATGACTTTGGGACTGTCAAGGCCCAGCCGATGACAGCCCCGACAACACTGAGCGAGTCTGTCATGTGTGTGTACCTTTGTAATGCACCCGCAGATTGTTCTGTGAGAGTCCGATGTAGCTGTATTTATCCTTGGGGCTCCAGGATCGGGGTAAGGGGGTCTCTTCCTCATTCACGGCCGGGTACAAGCGCTTTAAGCGCTCGTTGAGCTCGTGTTCTTGGTAATTTAACGCTGGGTCTCCCGCTAGCAGGCCCCCGGCTCCAAGCTCTGCCATTGTGTTTTTGGCTGCGTGTTTTTTCCTTGCGCTAATTCCTACCCTGTTGTGTCAATCCGCTAAAAAGGAGAGCGAGAGACTGAGGAGAAAGCACAGTAGCGATATCCCCGGATCAGCAGCGCTCCTACAGTCGGGACTGTCAGTGACGTATGGGTAATGTAGTCAAAAACACGCCGCTGCGCCACATACACCAACGGACAACGGCGTGAGCAAACAACTACACCGCCCATAAATCGCCGAACTCGGCTCTCGCCGAAGAGCTGGAGTGAAGCGGAGCCTAGTACATGTAGTTTTAGGAATTAATCGGTGCGCATTCGCGCTGTTTTCTCGCTTTGTCTGAAACGTACGCTGCACGGACAAATTCTGTTTTCAGAAGCACTCTCACTGTTACTTTCTGCCGAGGAAATAAAGGCGTCCGAAGAACTGCTTTCACTAAGTCTACTACAACTCTTTATGTAACAGAGATCATATTAATCCTTATGTCTTGCCAAGCATTATGAGTGCACGACCCCACTGAGCGTTTGGTGCAGATTTGGCGCATTGCGAAGCCCTCGCCGCATCATAAGTGGGCGACGTGTTTTGCGGTGACAGGTTATTTTAGTCTCTTTTTTTCTTGGAATCTTAGGACGACATAATGGCATTGCGTAGCTTCGTGACGGCCCATATAACTATGTACACTTCATATTTATAGAGATGTATAGTATGAGCGTTGTGTACAGTACTAGTGGATCGTTTTCCTGCGCGAAGTGCACCTTGTGGGGAAAAAAAAACAACTCTGGGAATCGAACGGGCTCAGAAAAACAAGTCGATGGATCCAGCGTGAATTGGATGAGGCGCTTGCTTGTTGCCGTTAAATAATATGGACACAAAACACAAAAATAATGCCTTTATATACATGCCACTTTTACGTAAATTAAAAGTGCATGTTCAGTAATGCAGGCTATTATCGACAAACCGGCTAGGAATGTACACATCAAATTTCAAAGTAACAGTAAACGCATGTTTTTTATTCAGGCAGACTACGGTCTCCTATCAAATCGAGGACCTTGTGGGGTCCTTAAATGCCATGGCAACGACGTGTAAACAAAAACAATGCCGCGCTGCTGAAGTGGCACCGTGGAGTCCGCAAAGAATGTTTGGCTGAACGTGTAAATACTGATATTTGTGGAACAAAACGACCACATGTCGGTAGACAAGAACATTAGTTTGCCGCCCCTTTCAACGTTTGAGAGGCAAGAACCACATGTATTTTTGCAATTGAACGCTTTGCATTCGCAAATAATCGTATGCAACCTACCGACTCGCCCAAATCTCAGTTCTGAACCTAAGGAATCGAATCAGTGTTCCTTTTACACGGTGCCATTTATAGACTACTATCGACTCATTCCGACTGAGATTCTGGGGTAAAATCGGGGTAATGGTTGTGTCATGTAAACTCAGCTTTAATCAGCATTGTACCTCTTTATCAATGTTGTAAAGTATTACCAACACTATTAACCAACACTTGCATTCTTTGTTGTCAGAACTTCAGCAGGCCCGAGGGCCCGAAGGCGAGACAGGGCCGGATCAAATTTACTGACAGTAAGTTATTGTCCTTTGAATTTGTTCTGACTCTTACAAACCCTACTCTTGAACTCACTTTGACTCTTGAACTCACTCCCTGCCATCACACTTCCCCCCCCACACACACCTGGACTGTGAAGAAACTGTTTCTGTTGCACCACTGCACTTTACTGCACCTTACTTTACACACCACCGTCACTTTGATGCACAATAACTACTGTTATGACACTGCACTGCTGCCACTTTTGCACAAACATTATATGCTGCTTTACAAATGTTTGCACATACACTGGACATTATACACATAAATAGCCGAATATAGTATCTGTCATATTATAACCATCTACCTCGTGCACATCCAATGTAAAATGTCAGTTTGCACCCTGTTAAATGTTTGCATATTTGCACATATACTGAACATTGTACTTGGAAATAGTCCGGATATAGTATCTGTCTATTATAACTCTACCTCTTGCACATTCAGTGTAAATGTCAATTTCAACCTGTTAAGAATACTGCATCCTGACTTGACAAACATGTTTACCTCTATGTCTCTCTAGCCTCTAATTATATATATATATTTTAAAAAAAAATCCCTGTCTAGTTTAAAATGTATATTGTATATTGTCTGGTTTAAAATGTATATTGTTTAATGTATATTTTAGTATTTATACTTATTTATTGTTTATTCCATGTGCCTAGCCGTGCCACTGCCTATTCATTCTCTGTTCTACTGTTCTTTGTTTGTTTGCACTGGAAATAACCTGGAGCCACGTCGTCTCGTCTCTCTATGTATCTGTACAGTATATAGCAGAGATGACAATAAAGTTGACTTTGACTTTGACTTTGACCCTAGCTTGGGCTTGCCAGTGCCCATGGACTTTAATGAAAATTCTTATTTCTGTCAGATTGATGAAGGAAATGGCGCAAGCTACATTTCCACCTGGCCAGCTTGTGTCACCTCACATACTGTCCAACACCAGGGTCAAAGATTTACTTCTTCTGGTGGAAATAGGCACCATGGGTTTGTTTCAATGCTGTATATATATATTTTTATATTACATATGTATTTCTGTGTGTATATATTCCTGAGATGTCTGTTTTGTAGAGGTGGACGACCTGGAGCAAAGCCACGATTCCTGGAGCAATTGGAGTGTTATCTGGAAAGAGAACTGACATCTTTAAACACACTCAGCCCCAAACGTCAAGAGTGCAAGCTTCAGGTTTAAACTTGATATACTTATCTAGATCAGAATGTTAGCACATGGTAGTGCTCTTTCAATTGCTGTCTTTCTTTCTGTCCTGTAAAGGCATATCAGGATGTTTTTGACATTTTCATCGATGCCTTTAAAACATATAAGCCTCTGTTGTCTGCCATCAAGAATGAATATGATGTCACATTAGGTATGTATAATGTGTGATTGGATATGAAATCCAAGAAGCATTGAAAGAGATACAAATAAAACAATTTGCATCTCATATGCAGTAAATGTAGTATAAAATTCCGAGTACAAATTACATCGATATGTGAGTTTCGACAGGCTCCAGTTCCAACAGTTTTGACTTTGCGTACGTTTTACCCAATGGTTTTGCGTATGTTGTCCCAGCCTATCTGCAGGAGCAAATCAGAGAGCTGGAACCTCTCCGAGCTCAGCTGGTGCTGTTGTCTGAACAGTGCGAGAGGAGGATTCTGGAGCTGAAAGGACAGGAGAGGTCTGAAATCCTCTCTTTAAAACAGGAGCGCCATCATTTGCAGAAGGTCATTGAGAACATGAAGGAGCAACAGAAAGCACTGCAGACTCAGGTTGGTCTTGATGGTTTTACATTCTGTCATAGATAATTGTTCATTCATTCATTTATTCATTATCTAAACCACTGAATCCCAACTGGGATCGCGGGGGGCACCAGAGCCTATCCCGGGAACTTACGGGCGCAAGGTGGGGAACAACCCTGGGCAGGCGCCAACACAAAGCAGGGCACACACACTCACACAATCACACTCACATTTGGTTTGATATACACTGCCCTCCAAAAGTTTGGAAACGCCCCTGGCAAAGTGGGGTTTTGGGCGATATCAGCATAAATCCTCATCATTTTTTGGTGCAAATACATTAAAGTAACTTGACATTATCTTTGGATACCAGCAATAATAATTTTTATTTTGATTACATAATAATGTAGCTCAACCCAATTGAGCTACTATGGGAGGAACTGGACCGTGATGTCCGTAAGAAGTGTCCAACCAGTGTGAATCATCTTTGGGCAATCCTTCAGGCAGCTTGGAATAATATATCAAGTCAATGTTTGAATAAACTTGACAGCTCGGATGCCCAGATTATGCAGAGCTGTAATAGCTGGTAATGGTGGATATTTTGATGAATGCAAAATTTAATATTTTCTATGTATAAACTGTTTAATAAACTGTTTATGTAATAAAATGTTTTCGTAGTTTGTGTTGTCCCTTATCAGTGCAACATTATCACAAATTAAAAAGGATTTATGGCAATACTGTCCTTTTCTAGGGCATTTCCAAACTTTTGGAGGGCAGTGTATATTTATTACCAGTTTCATAGATTTCCTTATTGACTGTTTTATATTTCCTTATTTATTACTGCTCAGTAGAGATTTGACCAATAAATCAACTGCTGATATTATTGGCCAATATTACTATGGCAGACAAATTTATAGTGGTGTATAAATATTATAGTGGTCTAGCGGTCAGTAAAAGAGCTGGAAAATAGCTGATTTTCCGATGTTATGAGTGCTGTCATTGCTTAGTTTGTCCACTAGAGGGAAATGCTTCAGCTCCACTGGTTTCATCAAAGTAATATCTATAACAATAAACCCGGCAAATTGGGATGAGACTTTAAAATCTAATATTGGTCATTCCCCACCTTATGTACCGTATATAACTGTAAAATGTGCTTGGATAACATCCTTATCAGGGAATTGGATACAAATTTATTAATTAAGCAAATGATTTCTCATCTTAATATAATTATTACTTAATAAAGTTATTACTTGTGCACTGAAAAGTAGGGGGGAAAGATCTGATAGAAATAACTAAAGGAAGAAACCACAGCTCAATATTGTGACACTTAACCGAAACTACTACAATGTTGTTTCTCATTCATACACTAGATCTTTTGTGGATTTTGAGCTAGGGTGGTTTAGTGGTAGACTTGTCAGTGAACTAAGAGGCTATTGTTTGTAAATCTGAATGATTACATTTTTGAACACTACCGCCTTTCTTCATGGCCGTTGCTCCTTAAGAACTGCCCCTATAAATAGTCATTCAAACTGCCGAATGCAACGAATGTAGCTGTGCTTTTTACCTTTGGATTTTTCCCCAGGTTTGTCAGCTACAAAAGGACCTGGCAGCACAGTATCTGCAGTACAGGGAGGAGTGTGATGCCCGCAAACTGCTCATTGCTAGCATCACCAGCGTGAGCCACAGCTCGGAGGAAAAGCATGATGATGAGCAGGATGGTAAAGAAAAACGTATAACAGAGGATCACATTATTATCAAATTTGGACAAATCAGGAACATTATGAGTCACTGATGAATGTAGCTTGATCTGGGATCAGTGGAATTCAGAACAGATTGAACTGATATTTTTATACATTTTTGGGGCAGTTGGTAGCATAACAGTTATGGAGTTCGGCCCATGATTGGAAGGTCGCCGGTTCAAATCCCAGGACCCGTAAAGGTACCACTGAGGTACTTTTGAGCAAGGTACCAACCCCAAGCACGGCCCCCCGGGTGTTGCCCATGTCAGCTGCCCACTGCTCGTTCATGACTGGGTCACATTCATCGTGGTGCACTGTGTGCTGTGCTGTGGTGTATCCACGATAATAAATAATCACTCTCATTAGATTCCACTGGTGAAATAATTTGGCCAAGGACCTATGGAATGTAGGATGTTAAAGTCAATGTTTTTGATTCCTTGACGAATATTAGTTGAAGTAGTAAACTACTTTTACTAATCACCCACAGATTCATCAGATTCAGATCCATTGGTTAAAGTAGTTTGCTTAAAAACCTTAGCAATCTAAAACAGAATTAATATATGTTTGGAGTAATTCAGTGTTAATTTTTTACCTTTATTTTTAGAACTCGAGGATTCTGTGACAATGAAGCTGGCTCTTAAAGTGTGTCGGGAGGATCTGACCAAAGCCCAAGTGGAACTCAACCGCCTTCTTGCAGAATATTCTGACGTGGTTCCTCGTAGAGACTGGGACAACCTGGAGCACTTGAACCAGGAGAACCTTCTAAAAGTACAGGGCAATTTTTGTGAATCATTTCATAACAGAATCATTTCATATTGCATTATGAGGAAAAAAAATACTAGCTGTCACTCAAAATCAAGTATCAAAAGTTTATTATGCAACTGCTACTGAATTTAAAGTTAGTTTGCCTGAAAGTAAATACATGCAAGGTAAGAGGTACTCATGAGCAAGGTAACGTCCCCAAGCAATGCTCCCCAGATGCTGCCCATGTCAGCTGCCCGCTGCTCCTTCACAGATAGGTCAAATGCGGAGGTCACATTACATCCCCAGTTGTAGGACATTAAAAATTCTTAAAATTATGTCGGTACTAATACCTCATTTCTCTGTTGCAGCTAAAGACATTACAGTCAGACTTTGACCAAATGAAGTCCGAATACGACACACTTCTGGATGTGCACCGTCAGGTCAACATGCAGAGAAGCAAGAGCCAGTCGGAGTTTCCACCAGAGGCTTTAACGCCCAGACCAGAGTGGGAACTTTGTACAGGTACAAGCCACTGTGCTCATTCACTAGTTCACTTCAGTGGGAAAATTGCAGAATATTCCTGAACTCTTTCTGCAAATCTTAAGATGTTCTTGGGGGCAAGGAGCGTGGGTCCGATCTCTTTGAGAACCTGCCAAGTCAGAGAAGGTTGGAAGTCTTGGTGGAGGAACTGAGCAACATGGGGTACGGTCAGAAAGACTTCTTTACAGGACGGGTGAGAACTCATTTGAAATCAGTTTCTAGAATCCACTTCTTGTGTCTTGCGCTACATGGGACTTTCTTTCTAAAATTAGAAATAAAAATCTTCCAGGGAATTGCTGATGATGTTCCCATCTACTTGCGCTATGAGGGCCAGCTGAAGAACCTCAGGCTGAATAAAGCTGATGTTATCAAGTTCATAAAGGAGGTCTGGAGGGAGAAAGCAGCTGCAGATGAGAAGGTAGCACTGATCAGTTCACTTCCAAACTGTCACGAATGTCAGAAAGGGTGTAACATTTTCATGTAAGCTGGTCATGTGTTTCTTGTTTCTTTTTTCTTCCAACAAAGCTGGATGCTCACAGCGATCTGAAGGATTTCCTCCAGCAGTATCTAGAGAGACGGCACGGGCAGCGGGCGGGAGAGTGGGCTTACAGCTTGCTGGACGGCATCAAGCGTAACTTGAAGGATGACTTCATAGGTCTCTTCTATGACATTCTCACAGGCATGGTTAGTGCTCAGACCTCCAATTCTAACGCTTTGGATTTTCTCTATTCTCCAGAATTCAAATTGAAAAAAGGTATTAACACTAACTGTGGTCTGGCTGTGAGATTTAGCTAAGTGTTAATGTGTGGCAGGTGGATGAGAGTCTCTACCATAGCCAGAACGATTTGCTGTCTCACTTGCTGAAGGCCCTTGTACAGAGCGACAGCACCGAGAGCGGATTTCTTAATGCAGCCGAATTCAGGTGAGGAAGGTAAAAAAAAAAAACATGAAGGCATTTAATCTGTTTAAATTATGTACTGTCAGCTGTGTCAGTTTATTTGAACTGGTTTCTAATATTATATTCTGCCTGCAGAATGTTTTGAATTTGAAGAAGCGTTTTATTTTTTGTCCTGTCATCCTGTCATGGCAAAATAAGATTGGGAGCTTTACACTTATGAGTTGCTTTAAACATGCAAACAGGAGCTTTCAAGCTGTTTAAACATGTAGAATGCTGTCAGTAACAGAGTTGCAGGAAGAAAGACAATGGGATGAAGGCGTGAAGCTTAAACGTACAGCTGAACTTAACCAAACCAAACCACGCGTAGACACAAAACACTTACACTGCCCTCCAAAAGTTTGGAAACGCCCCTGGCAAAGTGGGGTTTTGGACGATATCAGCATAAATCCTCATCATTTTTTGGTGCAAATACATTAAAGTAACTTGACATTATCTTTGGAGACCAGCAATAATAAATTTTATTTTGATTACATAATAATGGCAACATATACTGTACATGTCAAAGTCAGACATGTCCCTCTACCAGCTGTGATGTCTGGTTACTGGTTTAAACTTGGTCCTGGTTTTTAAAAGATTTTTGGGTCAACACACCTTAATAGCTTCAACAACTGGTTGGTTCATCGACAGCTCGGACGGCCAGATTATGCAGAGCTGTAATAGCTGCTAATGGTGGATATTTTGATGAATCCAAAATGGAAGTATTTACTATGTATAAACTGTTTATGTAATAAAATATCTTTTCGTAGTTTGTGTTGTCCCTTATCAGTGCAACATTATCACAAATTAAAAAGGATTCATGGCAATACTGTCCAAAACCCCACTTTGCCAGGGGCGTTTCCAAACTTTTGGAGGGCGGTGTACATAAAAAAGGCAACAAGCACAAGGCAAAGACACAGAGGACGGGCAGACTAAGGGTGTTTTCACATATGTGACCCGATCTGCCATAATGAGTCGGAAGTCGGCGTTCTATTTATTTAGATACGGGCCGATTATGTAAAACATCCACAAAATGTCGATTTTGCCTTTTTTGGAGACCAGATTAATTTTGAAGACCTTTTCTTTCATATAAGACCAAAAAGAAAAATGCGATATTACGATGTTTGTCCAGCATAATCGACCATATCTATAGAAACGCCCGACCTCAACTCGTGCAACAGGCTCGAATCACCTCATAATCCCCGTTAAAGGAACCCAACTCAGTCCTCTAGAAGTGGTTCAAAAAGTGGACCAACAGAAAGGGACTTTTGATGTTGACACTGTGAGTTCATTTGAAAGGGGACTCGGTCCTCTTTCTGCTCCACTTCAGCTCAGATGGGGCCTCAGTCCTTTTTCTGTTCATACTTAAATCTTATGGCGCTCTCAGACCTTTACAGCTTTGCATTCTGGGTAGTGTTTTTTTGTTTTTTTCAACTTCGAACGAAAACTGTCGAAGCGCACCAGGAGCGCTTTGCGTTCATAAGGTACGAGTTAAACGAACCGCGCCGCGGACTTACAGCGAACCGGACTGAGACCACCTCCCGATGTGGTCTCAGTACGGTTTGTTTCAGAGGGGTCTGAGTTCGTTTGGTGTGTTCACATATACCTAAAAAATGCTGACTAATCGGTATGAGTTCGCTTTGAGGGCTGAAACGGACCAAGTGTGGAAACATCCTTAAATCCACACAAGAAACAAGTCGGCCTCTGGTGGAAGAACGGGAGGAGATCCAGCTCTCAAAATCAGCTCTTTTGTACTTGAAGAACTACCACCATCTCCTCTAACCCATCCATGTGACTACTGGGGTTACATTCATGGCTGTGGCCTGGTGGTAGAATACTTGCCTGCAGAACAAGAGAGTGATAGGTTTAAATCTTAGGCTGAACTACAACCTTTTGACCCGCAAGCGAGTCGTTTTAATAAATGATAACGGATAATAGTAACGTGATAGAAGAAAGCCAGTGCGGTGATGTGTTCGATGCTTATGAGAGATGCCCGAGGTAGGCAAATCTTTTAATGGCACGTTACTCAGCTTGCAAACTGTGTGAATTTTTGCACTCTTCAATAACTTGGTATAAGAAAAATGCACATACATGAGGCACGTATGCCTGAAATTTAGAGAATTTCAGTCATATTAGTGGTGTTTTTGTGCAATAACGTATTCTAAGTGCATCTGACAATATTCCACAGTATATTTTGACTATATTTAAGTCATTATAATAAGCTACAGAATGTCCCAGCTTGCAAATATTATATACCTCCGTGATATTTTACCATGCACATGTCTAAAAAAAACTTCAATGGAAAAAAAAAAAAGAAATTCAGGCAACAAAATAAAAAGATCTGTAAACAACCCGTACATAAATTAATAGCTCTGGACCCTCTGAAAAGAACAATATAAAGCATACATATCTAGCATATGCTATAGCAATATAAACCAGTAAATAAAGGGATGGAACGGCACTCAAAAATGGTAAAGCTCTCAGAAGATTAAAGTGTCTGGTAGAGCATACTGCGAAATGTTACTCTTGTTCAGCGGTACCTCACTGATACTGTTTACTGGTTTGGGATTTGAACCAGTGACTGATCACAAGGAACCTAAGGGTTATGCTACCCTTTCAATGAAACTAAACAGGCTTTAAATAGGGCCTTAAATTAAATGTTGTTTAATAGAATCTGCTGATTTTCAGTGAGGCTGTGAGAAAAGCTTTCCCCCTAAAGAGTGAGCAGGATGTAGAGGAGCTGCTGGAGGCTGCCCGGGATGAACAGGAGAGCAGCGGTGGAGGCATTGCTTATCAGAGGTTGTACACAGAGGTGAGCGCTAACATCGGCCATAAATATTGCACTAACTGCATATGACCTATATTGTTCTCGTGGCTTGCGTTGTTGCTGGTCTGATACAGTTAGCGTGATACACTCCATTTTTAACTGCCTGTTTAACGCCGGCTAGTGAGATTTTTTTCCTCCCCTAAAGGACACGGATGGAAAGCCCGGTAAATTCCTGGGTCTGGTGAAAAGGCAGTTGACGACAGAGAGGCATCAGTACATTAGCCAGCTGAGGGCACAACTGGGAGACAAAGGGTGTGTGATGCTTTGCGCAAATTGATAATTATTATTTTGACATAATTAGGCTGCAGTCAGCATATTAATCTGTTGAGTCTTGTCCCGTTGTTCCTTGCAGGGAAGTGGGGGTGGAGGATTTAAGGGACGCTTTTATGTCCATTGATCCCGCTCTGGACCCTGCAGCACTGGACTGGAACTTGCAAATAGCCTTTTCTACCAAAGAACTGCACCTGCACACAGCACTTGTGGACACTGAGTCTGCACTGCAGCGCCTCTCAGTGGCCAATGTGCGCAGAGTAGGGCCCATGCCTCAGACGGTGTAAACACACACACACACACACACACACACACACACACACAGCTGAAACCTTACACATGCTTCTGTAGAACTGTATATTTCAGAACATTCCTAATAGAACATGCAATCTGAGGGAAATCATAAGCCGTACATGAAATTTTCTTGTATATGTGATTATTGAGACTAGATAAGGTTATTATTGACCTATAACAGTGGCATCTTACCTGCAATAACAGTGAGTTCTCATACAACATAAAATACCAAGCCGTGATTGGGCCAAAATAGATTTGAAGGGCGTTGTTATGGTCGAAGGCTAGGTTTTTGTTTTTAAAAACATCAGCAACGCAGCGAGACCTTTGGCACAAGAGAAAAATTAAATAAAAATTTAATAAGAGAGCTATTTACTACAGACCGGGAGTTTTCAATCGGTAGTCCATGACCACCTGGTGGTCCGGGGTGGCAATAACGGGTGGTCCAAAGCAGGCAATTCAGTTCCAGTACTTTTTTTTTTTTTTTCCATTTTATTCAAAACATTTTTCAGATGATTTTGGCATCTTTATAAAAAATGAATTTAATGCAAATATCTAAAAATTATATAGAAAAACACTCACCCCACATTTTAGCATTATAGGATGGCAATTCCTACTTCCGCAAGTTTTTTGTTGAAAGTAACTCAAAAGTAATGCAAGAGTTGTGCAAAACATTATAATTCTGCGACAATAATATTGTGATGCAACAAATTGTCATAATAATCTATAATGTATTACATCCTGGAAGTAACTTGCCAAACACTGTCAAAACTTTTTAAGTCTGTGATCTAGTTACCAGTGGTGTCGTGCGTGAGTATGGACGTAGAATGTGTAATTACTGTAGAAGAAAGTGTCGATGGCAAGTCCAAATCCTACATTTAAGCAGTTTAGAAATCCCGTCCAAATGCATTTTAGGTCACAAAAAAGACGTTGGAAAAATATGGATGTATGTTTACCCTTCATAAAAAGGCATTGTTGTGTATTGTTGTACTGTAGTTGTTTCCTGCTGATGTATGCATTGTTTAGTGATTTGCAAATGATCTTCCTGTCATAGGAACAAAGTCATACGCAAAGTGTCAGGGGCGTGACCATGGATGATGCCCACCTGAGAAATGCTCTGTCCATCCAATGAAAACTGGAGAAAAAAATTCAACATTTAGCTTTCCATTTATGAGCTCTGGTGTTGTCTTGTATTCTCATGGAGCCCCTCGAAACTCAGGTGGGAATAAGAAAAGCCATCTATCTGCGAAGTTTACACATGGCTTTTATTTTTTCCCGCCTTACTTTTTAGGGGCTTCGCTCCGTATATTCTCCTTGAGGTTACAGAACGATCGTCAAAACTGCATTACTTTCCAATTGGCCCGTTTGAGTAGGAGCGGGTCAGTGAGAGCCTCCTCCACTCAACTACTCAACTAGTCAAGCACCATGTACACACACAGTTCACTTCTCACCCATGCAGTAAACTTTCAAGCTGTTGGCAGCCGTCTTTGATCAAATTAAAACAGCTCATAACTTTGATTCGTGTTCCTCTCTCATCTCATTCTCTAGTTCTTATACATTTTGTAATAGTCCTGTAGTTTCAGTTGAGTTTGCACATTTTATCTGAGCATTTACTTGATTTGTTAAATCACGTTGGCAGCCCTGAGATCCATACCTATCTTGATAATATGTACCGTGCAAATGTGGCATTTGTAAAATGTGACTGGCTTTTTTAAATTCAGGCCTATCTTCTTGTTGCTGTGACTGAGACGAGATGTGAGTGTAACCAGTAGCCACTTCATCCAGACTCTTGTTGGTTAGATAGTAAGGAAAATATTGGAACATTATTATTAGGAGTCCATCATTGTTTCCTATTATTTTCTCTGCTAAATCTCATTGTGCAACTTGGACCGTAAGTTGTCGAAGGCTGAGTTCTTTCAGAAAATGAAGGAAAGGAGTGAGACTTGCCATAGACCAAAAATCATAGCTGTTGATAATTGGGAAATTCAGAAAGGAAAAAGTGTTTTGACCTCAAGGGGTCTTTAAGGAATGCTACAGAAACATGTGCTGTCTGATTCAGTGCAGTGCCAATGCCCACAACACGCGGTGACGTCACATTCGCCAGATCTTCCAGGATTGGAAATGAGTTGCGCTTCCTAAAAACGTTACCGTAAAATAGTTAATTCATACGGCATGTTATTGTTGGCGTTTCATGGTCGCGCATTCAAAATTGTCCTTTACATGGTCGTGCGTTACAATTGTCATAGAGTTCTACCCCGACGCACGTGCACACACAAGCGTCTGGGATTTCATTCTATTTTTCATTGGATCGGCGTTGTGTTTCCTACAAACATAACTGCCTCGCTTAGTTTAGCTTTGTCTTAAAGAATGTCTAAAATAAAAAAAAAGTCTTCATGGCATTCATTCATTCATTCATTATCATAACCGGTTAATCCAAACTGGTGTCATGGGGGGGGTGCAAGGTGGGGACCAACCCTGGGCAGGCACCAACACACGGCAGGGCACGCACACTCACATTTTCACTCATACCTTACGGGGCCAATTTAGAGTCGCCAATTAACCTACAGAGCAGGCTTTTGGACTGTGGGAGGAAACCTGAGCACCAGGAGGAAACGCACACGAACAAGCGGAGAGCATGCAAACTCCACACAGAAAGGCCCTATGGCCGACCCGGGGATCCAGCCCAGGACCTACTCACTGTGAGGCGGCTGCGCTAACCACTGCGCCACTGTGCCAACGTTCTTTAGGATATTACAAAGGTTAAACATGAAATGCAAAAACTGATATGAAAAATAATAAATGAACAATAATATGGACAGTGTCTATCAACCAACACAGATGATCAATGAGGACTTTTATGCATTAGCAGATATGTGACAGTTGAAGTAGACTTAAATATTGATGTCTGTATGAAGTTCAATATCTCCTCATATTACTCTGCACTCCCACTCCATACAATATTATTATATAACATTATAAAAACCTTTGCTACATCAATTTACTGCATCAGCAATAATGATAACATAATAAAAACCTTTGCTACATCAGTTTACTGCATCCACGGCTTCTTGTCATGATACTTATTTGAATACTTATTTCCCAAGATAAAATATTTGATTTAATTTAAATTCCACATTGTATACAGTGTTTCCCTCTTCCACATTTAGTTGTAATTGTGTTTGATATAAACGATCAAAATTGAAATTTGGTTGAGGAAAATACTGTATCCAGTAGTACTATTTGAACAGTTATAAGTTAGTTTCTTTAGCACTTTTTACTTTTTCTTCTACTTTCTAACTCCTTACGTTTTGGTATGATTAATGTAGTTACGGATCTTTGACCTCTAGGGGCACAAAAAATTCTGCATAAATTGATGCAGTCTAGACTCCTTTTTTTGATGCTTACTGCATCAGCTGCTTTTGAGACTTTTGCTTGGACCCCTTAATTGCCGCTTGCGGCTATTTTTATTATTATTATTATTATTATTATTATTATTGTTGTTGTTGTTGTTGTTATTGTTATTATTATTGCAAGATATGCAATATTTATTATAATAAGAGTGGAATTACATTAGCACACATAAATCACTCTAACATCATGTCACCATGAGTACATGAGAATGTGAGAGAATGCACATTTTGAGTGGATTTGTTTAAACTATCTGATCTTATTTGTAAACAACGTATTTTAATAAAATTACATATACGGAAACGTAATAAAGTATATCTTACATGTAATTCTGAGTCCATAAAAATGTGAGAGAATGCACATTTGAGTGCATTTGTTTGAACTATCTGATCTTATTTGTAAACAACGTATTTGTATAAAATTACATATATGGACACGCAATAAAGTATATCTTATATGTAATTCGTATGTACGTATTGTGCATAAACAATATGTAATATGTTGAAATGCAGATAAATTTAGTTTACACGTGTATATAGAAACGTAAAGTGTTGAAAAACAATACGTTCCAAGTATATAAACGTACTGCACTTTATACGTATAAAACGCGTTGTTTAACAACAATAAACACCGGATAAACCAGAACTTCGGTAAAAGGGTTTTCCTTTTAAAAACCCGAACCGGTTAAGGTTTTTACTGGTTTTGACACTTCTCACTTAAGTTGCCGCTTGATACAGCTTTCGACGCACAAATCGAGCCTAAAAACTTCAACTCCCAGCGTTCAAAGGTGCAGGAGTTCTGCGCATGCGTTTACCGAGGAGGCGGCTCAACTTCACCGCGCGCTGTGACCGCCATAACTGGAACCGGGGATTCGGTTTGGGCTCACGGAGGTAAGCCGTTAGTCTGAAATACCGCGTACGGGGGGGACGTGGTATTGTTCGGTTCCCTTCATATGCCTGCTTACCATAAACGGAATGCGTTAAGCGTGAGCTGGCGGCCGGGACGGGCTCGTGTGCATGAGCGTTAGCTGCCTTGTAGGACACGCCTATGTCGTCGTACCGACAGCGCGGGTTTGACGGGCCGCGCGGGGAACGAGCTGGCGACCGGTGGTCAGCTCAAGTGGCTCGAGGGTATTTTTAGAACGGAGCGGCAGCACGTGCTGTGCGGGCTTGCATGTCCCTATAGAGCAATGTCCAGCTCGGGCGCTCAACCGCGGTCACTTTCCAGTTTTTCGCCGCTCCGGGAGTTAGTTATTAACCGTCCCGGCTCGCGAGAGCGGCGAGCTGCACGCGGCCAATGAATCAACCCCGTTTAGCTAAGTTTAGCAAGCTTTCAGGTGGCGCGGCTGCAGTTAACTCATTATACGCTGAACACAGTTTGACATAATTAAAACAAAAGTCAAAACGCGTTCAAGTCACGCGTAACGTCACACAGTGCAAGGAACCGCGAATTTATCCTTGTTAAGCTAACGCTCGGCAGTTGAGGAAACGACTTGGCTAACATCGGAGCCTGTGAAGTTAGCCAACTTATTCGTAAAGCTAACTCGGCTAACTCGTGCTAGCCCGACATAGCAATCTCGAATGTTCTCTACGTTGAGGGCTATTAAAACGCTGGCGAATTTGCTTGAGGTTTAACTCGGACCTTTAACTTTAAACCTTAATTTTTTGACGGTTTAGCTGCGGCCTGTTCGGCATTTAATTACTTGCGGAGTTTGTTGGGATTGCTGGTCAGGGAGAACCAAGCCAAGTCCGTCAAAGTGTTAGAAAATGAATACGTTAATTAAAATGAATAATTGAATCCCGCTGGTGTTGACGCGTGTACTGCAACGCTGCTCGTGACTGAAACGGTCGCTTCGAAACGGCGTGTTAACCGCGTGACATTCCAGCGCCTTCTAAACACGGGCGCGTGTGTGTGTGTGTGTGTGCGCGCGCGCACGGGCTGGGTACTGGGTGTGTGAGATTGTTTTCACGGGCTGGGTTCGGAAAGTGTGTGCGACTGTGTATTCACGGGATGTGTGAGTGTATTCACGTATATTTAAGCAGGTTGAATGTGAGTTGTAATTTCTGAGCAGACTGCATTTACTGCTATTACTCCTCCTGATTAACACTCACATGTGTGCGCACACCGCCAGAGCTGTGTCAGAACACTACCATGCTGTTTTGTGGGGGGGTGTAGTCTTAGTATTAATCAAAAAATAAACAAATGACTGGTTTTCTTCAGTTTGCCTTGTTTCATTCTGTAACATTCTGCCAGTTCCTTATTCTACAGGTTCTACAAGCTAGTCAGAGGCATTGGGTGTTCTAAGTGTTGAGCCAATAATGCAACAATGCGGCGAAAGTACTTTTAATACTTAAGGATTTTTTTAAACAAGCCCCTCAGTACTACATTTTAAGTCCCAAATTTGACTGTACGGCTTTCACTTGTGTTGGACTAACATTTGATTAGTGGTATCGGTACTTTTGACATAAGTAATGAAGTTAAGTACTTTGCCCACCTCTGGGGGTGTGTGTGAGTGTGTATTTACGGGCTGGGTTTGGAAAGTGTGTATTCATATTCATTGGGCTCAGGGTGTGCGTGTGTATTCACGGGCTAGGGTTTAGGGTGTATCTGAATGTGTAGTCACAGACTGGGTTCGGAATGTGTGCATTCACGGGCTGGGGGTGTGGTGTGTGGTGTGTACTCGCTGGCAGGGTTCGGGGTATAATTGTGTAGTTATGGACCAGGTTTGGGATGTTTGTGTGTATCCACAGGCTGGGTTTGGGGTGTTTGGAGGGGTATGTGTGTCCAGGTTGGGTTTTTATGTATGTGTTTTCATGGGCTAGGGTTTTTTTTTTGGGAGGGGGTGGGGGTGCGTGCACATGCAGGGCAGGGTGTGTTTGTGGCGGGTATCCGGTATGGATTGTGTGTGTGGGTAAGTGGATATTAACAAGCTGGGTTGTGTTGAGGCATTTAGAATAAGTTGTCAAAGTGTGGCCAGTTCACTGTACATTTCAATCTGTACATGAATAAAATCTGTCAGTTCAAATGGTAAGATTTTTTTAATTTTAAAGTTAGATTAGGCGCATTGTATGTGTTCCTGTTGCCCATTAGTAACACTTCTATGTAGTTGGAAAAAGATCAGAGAATTTTAGTGGAATAAAGTTTGTGTTCAAGCTGTTCTTCCATTGACTATATGTTTGAAATGAAAGTGAAAGGCTGTATCAAAAGCCAAAAACAGGCCAGACATTCATAAGCCACAATTTGACCTTTTTACTAGTAATGTTTTCAAATAGCTGTAATTACTGCTGTTCAACATCCTTCTTAACACCACTCAGAGCTTAAAGCAACATAAGAGTCAAAAAGCATCCATGTCTGTTTTGCAGTGAAACATTCTGATCTTTTGGAGCTAGTTTTTGCCATAGCCTCATGTTTAAATGCTACATACAAACAAAATTATTGGTAATATTTCTATACCACTTTCTGCCCTAAAATTAATATGCAAACTCAAGTGTACTTTCATGCACACTTAACTGCAGGTAAAAGTTTGGTCTTGCAAATTGAGAACTTAATATATTTCTAGTATGTGTCCATCCAGTGACAAAGTTTCATATTTGCTAGTGACAAAATTTCATATTTACTGGTAAAGTTAGGCTTGGGTGTAGTCAAAAGCAACGAATGGAAGTATTTTAATTGGTGAAATATGAGCACTAAAAAGTTTCCTATCACAGCTTTGGCTAATAAAACCTACTGACCTGCGAAGGCAAATGTATCTTGTTTTAAAATAGAAATTGTGTGGATCCTTAAATCTGATAAATTGTCTATTAAATATTTTAAGAAGAAAATCATGTAATTTGTATATTACCAAAATCCACTTTGGGTCATATGTTCCAGCTGTTAGATATAAAATAGGCCATAAATATGATTTCAGTAGATCCCACAAGTGACTTGGCACAACAAGTGAATTGGCAAAACTATCATTTATCTTGAATTTTTTATTTTTGTCCTGTGTTGTCTGGCCCCTGAACTTCAAGAGATTCGAGAAGATATTTCTGTAAAATTATTGGAAGTTGAAAGTGAATGATTATTTGTCATTGTGAACACACCATGGCAGGGGTGTAGCACCAAATTCTGGGTTCTATACACAAGCAGTCTCCATGGGCCCCACGGTCTCATAATCAAAAAAAAACAAAAAACACACTTTTCACCCCACTACGATGCCCGTGCACCACAATGATATGTGACCTCTGCCTTTGAAATAAGCAGTGCTTAGGGATGATAACTTGCTCATGAGTACCTCAGTGGTACCTATACCGGTCCAGGATTCTGATCACGGGGCTAATGTCGTAACTATTGCGCTACCAACAGCCCCCAAACTCTTAAATGAACTCTTAAACTAAGACCTGATGAAACTAATAAAAATTTAGCATTATTGTCAATATTTAGGGGAGTGGTCTGCAAATTTGCAGCAAAACCTCTAATGTGGTAATGTTTGTTTTGGGGGAAAAACATTGATGAAGACAGAATCAGTTTCATCTTATCTGTACTTTTTTTCCCAACAGTGCCTATAGCTGGGTGAATCAGGATGGGAGACAAGCCAATCTGGGAACAAATAGGATCAAGCTTTGTGCAGCATTACTATCAACTGTTTGACACAGACAGGACTCAACTTGGATCAATATATGTAAGTATCAGTGGAGAGATGCTGATATTTTTGTAGGTCTGCTTGCCTGCTTAGTTTTTTTTAGCAGTGTGACTAGCAGTTTAACTAAGTTTGTAGGGTTTTATGTATTTTTGCGAACATAAGGATTATCGTTGTTATTACAGAATTATTACAGGAAACGAGCATCAAGGCATCAATATTTTTGCTTGTTTTGGACAGATAGTACTAGACATTGAAGATTAAATTTTTTTATACCCACATACGAATGCCCACGTCAGCTACAATTTCATGTTGCAGTTTTGTGGTGATGTTGAAACTTTATTGCCCAGGTTAACAAATCTAAATTAAACAAATTAATTTAAAACCTGAAAATTACTACTGCTCTGAACTAGGGATGCACCATTTCGATATGTGGATCAGATACGGTCTGATAATGACTTAAATAGCTGGACCGGGTATTGGTGGCATGGGGCCAATCTGTAAACTGTAGGTTTTTCTGTGTTTGCGTATGCACGCACCCTCAATTCGTTTGACATTCGTGCTAATTCCTACGTATAGAAATGACAATGGGCAGAACAAGCAGCAACACACTATAAATTACACGTGATTATACTGTTTAATTTCCTTAACACCACCACCCCTCGCTCGCAATCAGTGTTCTTTGCTGTTTGTTAGCGCGCGTCTCTGACAGGGAAGTCCGACATTCACTAAAAAGTTCCAGTTCAGTCAAACCTTCCCCTTTATTACAGACATATTTTAGCTGATAAATAATAAAAACAACCAGCATACAGCCGTTTACTCGATATTTTCATTATTTATTCCAAGACGTAAGTTCGTCACATTATGTGGAACGCCATCACGCCAAACGACTCATGTGGAACGCCATCGTGTCAAAAATAAGTTCAAAATGAAGTGTAGGCCAAAATGTAAATTAATCAGAAAAACTTTTTTATTTACATTCTATAGTGTTAGAGAGTAAAAAATAAATATGGAAAGATAATAATTTTATTCTATATCCAGATGGATTCCTAACGGATAAAGAAGTGTTTTCACCTGGCACTAACCTTATTTTCCTTCATAGTACTAAGCTATAGAATATCTCTACATAATAAAACTCTGCAATCTAGTAAAACAGACACTGTCCTTACATCCTAAACACACCAAAATAAGGCATGTATGGCTAACTTCTACACAAACACTATAATAAGCCTAAAAACAAAGGTCCAGACAAACGCCCCACATTCTCTTAGGACTGTAATGGTTAACAAAAAAAAAAAAAACTGGTATTGGATTGGTGCTCGGGATTGGCCCATAACCAAAGCCCAAGGTTCGGCATCGGTATCAGAACTGAAAAAGTTGCATCCCTAGTCTGAACATTTGACACTATCTAAATCTGTGAAACTGGCATAATGTCAAACAGAATATAAATGAATAATAAATAAATGATTTTTCACCATTTAGTCTAAGGCTGAAGAGTCAGTCTTTCATTTTTGTAGTGGCATTGCAAAAGCCTTTACTGTAATTTTCTAGGAAAATGTTCTATACTCCTGGTCTGTAGCAACCAGGCACAATTATGTATCGTGGTCTCATGAAAAAACGGATCATGCAGTTTCTTTCATAGCATGTTGAATGTGCTCCATTCGTACCTCTGATCTATTGATTTAGTTGTCTCTCTGACGTGAAGAACTGGAGAACACTTTCTATCTTTTTGCCCCGGGTCATTAAGTGCAGCGTTGCTTCTTTAAACACTAGTCCACTTTCTACATGTTGCAAACACAATTTTGTGACTGTGTTTATATGTGTAGATAAAATAGCTGTTGCAAATGAGTCACATTTATTTTGGTATAAAATTGAGTTCTTCCATTAGTTTTTACTTTGAGTTGGACCATTAACTTAGAACAAACAGCATGGCTTGTCAGTTGATATGAATTTTTTGGGGGTGTTTGTGATTTGTAGGTGTCTTAACTATTGTATGTAACTTCAGTTGTTACTGGGATGTAACATTGTGTCTGTCTTTGTAGTGGAAGGAGGGCCTTTGCTTTCACACGTCACGCGGTTCTGCCAGCTCATTTATGCTGTTTCTGTCTTTCCCTCTTCAGATCGATGCATCATGCCTTACGTGGGAAGGACAGCAATTCCAGGGAAAAGCAGCGATTGTCGAAAAACTTTCTGTAAGAATCTCACTTTTGTAGACAGTGAGAGTTCAGAGGAAAAAACGACTCAAGGAATGTGTATGCTGAACCGCCATCTTTTTCCCAAAAATGTGTAGCCACATCAACACTAGTGATGATAATGCAAAAGAATAGTATAGATACATATCATATCAATCTCTTCTCCAGCTTACTTGGTGCTTAGGATAATTTTAAAACCTAGTGTTGGTCTAGTGGTAGAATACTTGCTTTTGCACCAAGAGGTTAAGAACATTCCAGCCTAAGAACTACCACTACTGGCCCCTAAGCAAGGCCCTTAAGCCCAGTGTCTCTGTTCTTGGGGCAGTTGGTTGCATAACGGTTAGGGAGTTTGTCCTGTGATCGGAAAGTCGGAGACACCACTGAAGTACTCATGAGCAAGGTACCGTCCCCAAGCTCTGCTCCCCGGGTGTTGCCTGTCAGTTGCTCCTTCACAGATGGGTCAAATGCAGAGGTCACATTTCGTTGTGGTGCGCTGTGCTGTGCTGTGTTCACAATGACAAATAATCTCTAACTTTCTAAGTACTCTAAATGTAAGATGCTCTTTGACAAGAGTGTGTACCGAATGTTTTAAATGTAAACCTCATATCGAAAGTGTTTGTCTATTTTCAGCCTCCAGGCTTAGCAGTTGACTCGAAATTTGTCTACAAGCAAATAGTGCTTGTAGACAAGCCCCCCATTTGTCTCTCTCTCGTATTTGAGCGGTGGGAAAAAGTCTTGAGTCCAAGTCGTATCCAGGCAATGGGCGAATGTTTGAAATGTGCGTTTTTGTGTGTGTTCTCAGAGCCTGCCCTTCACAAAAATAGCCCACAGCATAACAGCACAAGATCACCAGCCCACTCCTGACAGCTGCATATTGAGTATGGTAGTAGGACAACTAAAAGTAAGTACATAGTCGCACTGATAATGCTGTTTCCTTTGCAGTAGCCATAAGGTTTACTTTAATGCGTGAGGAAATAGGCCGGTGTTCTGCCAGACCGAAATGAATGCACATTCTATAACATGGTCTCAGTACTTGTTTGGTGGTCTCAGAAATCATATCATAAACCTAGTTCTCAAGCTGGAAAATTAACCAAAAATGTGTCAAAGCGTTTATACTGACTTAGGCTTGCTCATGCTGTTAAATTTTAGTACGGTACCTTTGTCTGTTCTAACAAACACATGAAATCATGGCTTGTTCATTATAAATACAATTGATGTAATTGAGATTGACATAAAATCATATCTGGGTCTGAACTTTACATCAGTAATGAGAGACATGGAGGTGCACATTCCCAGTTGTAGTGTGTGTGTGTGTATGTGTGTGTGTGTGTGTGTGTCTGTCAGGCTGATGAAGACCAAGTGCTGGGCTTCCAACAGACCTTTCTGCTGAAACATTACAGTAATGCCTGGGTTTGCACCAACGAGGTTTTCAGGCTTGCCCTGCATAACCTGTGACCTCACGTGCGCTCTCTCTCTGCGAGCACGCGGCCTTCCGTTCCGCAATGACTGTGTGTAAGGACCGTGATCAGCATGGCTTGTCCCGGTTTAAAGAGGGTCCCTTACTAATGACTTTGGGCAGCTTTTGGCACTCCCTCCGCTACACGACCATTTTTATGGCTGTGTTTGTATGGTTTTTACGAAAATTGAGAAAGGGAGTGATCTACAGCTTTAAACTATCTTGATATATGATGTGCGACTCTAGTCCTGTGCATAGTTAGCAATGCACAAACCAACCAACGTGGTCAAAACGAGGCTGTATGATAGAAATTGCTGCCCTAGAATGAATTTGTTGTCTAAGTATTTCATATCTTGAATTGCTGACTTGCGCTTTGACTGGTGGAATAAACACAAGGATGGAACGAATGTGATGATTGTGCAGCTCGTAGCGTACAGAGTTTGACAAAGAAAGACGAGAATTCTCCTCATGGGCGTATTACCAGCATCTCGGGCATCTAGATGCTCATTACTCCTGTAAAGATCCTGATCCAAAGATCAAGTTTAACAGCTACAATCATTACATTTGTGTTCTGTGATGTGGTCAGTATTGCTGTATCTGTCCATTTACTAGTTTAACAGCATGTGCAGTGCTTTTGGTTTGAATTTACTTAGAGCAGCAAATTTTACAGATGCAGGTATATTTTCAATAAAAAGGTTTTCATATATTATGTGATTTGCTGACCTTGTTTATTGTAGATTATCCGTTTTCTGCTAACCCTTAGTTCTCATATGGTCATGATGTTGCATACAAAAAAAGTCATGTCTGAAATCTGACAAGTGTAATCTTTCAAAGATGCCTTTCGGTGCCAAGAGAAATATATGAGGTAGGATGAGAGGAAGCTTTGGTATGAAAATCAGGAAATTAGCAGTGGCACTCGTCCAATACTGGACGATACTCTGACATTAGATTTTAGTATCGGAACTAGAAGTGAGAAAGTAAATGCTATGTTTTTTACATATTGTTTCTCTTCCACGTTTAGACCAAATCTAGGACTGGGACATCTAGGAAAACAAGAAAACTTCTTTGTTAGGTTGCTAATATCCCCAAGTTAGTACTAATCTTCACTAGGTTAAATAGACTTCACAATGTGTTATGTTGCTAGTGGAAAATAGCATTAGCTGGCAGAAACTAGTGCTATTTAGAGACCTAGCATAGCAATTTGCAATCTGTGTTACAGTATAGGAGCTGGCCCTAGTATCTGGTCCTAGACTTTAAAGGTTATATTCAAATGGCATGAACAGATGACACGAGTGTTTCTTGACCAAAATTCCAAACCCAGTTTTCCGATTGAATGCTTGTGTGAGGAAAGACTTAGTTTTTCCAGCCATCTGCTTGTGTGTGTGAATACTAACTGTAAACTGGGATTATTTAGAATCATTACAGTTAACCCTGTTATTTTCAAGACTTAGAATGTAATATTAATGGTGCATGGACTGGAGCCCAGTTGAAGGACATGGATGATGCTGGTTCCAGAGTTGACTGTTAGTCGTTAATGCATCTAAACGTCTGGAGTCTTTTTCACATCTGCATTACATCAGCTTAGTAAACGGATGCATTTCTTTTGCAGAAGATGCAAGAATTATGAGTTTGTATGTCCGATTTAACCTTGTAGTCTTCGTGTTCATTTCGTTCCCAGGCAGACGATGACCCCATCATGGGATTCCATCAGAGCTTCATCCTGAAGAACATTAATGAAGCGTGGGTGTGCACCAACGACATGTTCCGCCTGGCAATCCACAACTACGGCTAAAAGCACCACGGCTGTCCGGAGGGGGGGAAGAGAACGGGGGGAAGGTGGAGAACGGGGCGAAGCGCCCCAGTGATGCCTGTACCTCTCAGTCCGCCCCCTTCATTCATCACACTTTGAGAAACGGCACCGGATTCCAAGACGTCAAAACACATAACATGCAGGCACATACAGTAGCGCCTCTACTCCAGACATGAGAAGTGTTCCTTTTTTTGCTGAAAGCCCTCAGATCTATCAAAGTGACCCCTTCCCCCATTTTCTCTTCTTCCACCGTTCTGCATGACGGGGAGCTCAAATATCAGAGGACACTGACCAGGAAAAAAAAAAGACGTTAAACTAACCTCTGTTGGTTTTTGTTTTGCATTTTAGTTGTTGGGTTTAACTTCAAATTAATAACTGTCACCTTGTTTAGATCCTAGTGTTATCAGCTTGCTTTTAGAGTATGCTTTTCCCCCTCCCCAATCTGTTGTTCCTTTCTCATTTGCCCTGTCCAACATCAGAGCCTCCATTCGTTGTGATGTCAGGTTGCTCTAGTTATCCAAAGAAACGTTAAAAAACCCATAAACCACATCCAGACTCCCCTCCCTTCAGACCAGTGTGCTTCCCACCTTTTCATTGCTTTCTGTGACAATAAGTTCCAAGCCACGATATACAAAATAAAACATTTGACTTTTTCTTAACTATGGCATCATCTTGTTCCTCCACAATGTCTGGGTTTTATGTGTGCCTTTTCCTCTTTTTTACATTCTCAGTTTTTTAATGCTTCTTAAAACTTGTTTTCTATATGAATAATTATGCTTTGTTGATTGCAGTAGTTCCTGGGATAGGCTCCGGTCCCCTCGACACCGATAGGGATTAAGCGGTTTGGATAATGAATGAATAAATGAATGAATGATTGCAGTAGATATTCTTTTAGAAAGCCACAAAGTTGGTAAAAAGCACTTAGCTCTCAGATTTTTGCATATGAGCATCATGATTCTAAATCATTGCCAAAAAAGTATTTACATAAAATTATGTAAATCATCAAATTATAGGGAGTGTAGTATGCCCTACAGTAAGGGTTGGCATTTGGTTTGCAGCAGATACAAATTTTAAAAAGACATTTTCCTCACCTCAACTACAGGTCAAGTCTTTGTATAATGCAACTTAAATCATTCTTATTCTGATAAAAGTTTGATGGTTCATTGCAAGGGTTAAACAACTTCACTTTTCTAGATAAAATACAGTACTGACTTGAAATTTGTCAGTTCATCAGTGTCCCAAGGTTAGGATTTTGGCTTTAATGGCGTAAACTTAATGGCCAATAAAATGCAAGCTACACCTTTTCTGGTATCTATTTCTCTACTGTAAAATGCATTTAAATGTAAACATTTGCAAGTTAAAGTCTGGTTTGAGAAATTGACGGCTTTGATAAAAAAGAAGACTGTGATATGTTTACAGTAAAGGAGCAATCTTTGTCTTTTTTGGCAGATTATGAAGGTTGTGCATCAACTGATGGTGCACATGCTGGGTCGTGTTGCTTCTGCACTGAAATACTCAAGAGGAGTTGCAAGGGCCCTTCAATAAGAGCTGCCAAGTGATTTGCCACGAGTCCCCGATGTTTTTGGTCTGATACAAATGCACTGTATCCTAGATGCTTGCTCTGCTTTAGGGAGGTTCACTCTGCAGTTAGTGGTTGCAAATGAAGGGGGGAAAGCTCTTAAGTAGACATGTAATACGTAAAGAGATTATACCAATTGCTGACATGTATGTGGAAATAAAGGAGATCAAAGCGATTTCTGATAGTATTCTTGTTTTTAAAAAAGTGAATTCCCCTTAAGCTCCGCTAAGGGTCATGGTACATTTCTCACTCCATAATATTTACGACGCACAGATGCAGGGAAGCCTGAGAAACAATGCAAAAATGAACTCTACGTGCTTGCTCACAAAAGTAAAGTCTGAACTTCCTACTCTAAAGTAATAGTGTACACAGCCTAGTGGTTAAACATTCATCTATGAGCTAAAAGGTGGATTATTACCTCCAGCACTACCACCACTGAGCTTCTAAACAAGACCATTAACCCTCACATTGCTGCAAGGAAACTATGTTAGGAAATGTATAAAAATGGCAATGTCTGATGAATATTGTGAACGTGAATATCTGTAAGTGTGTGAGCCCCTTGTGGTGTAAGGGGTGGGGTTTTGCCCCAATAATGACAATATAAATTACATCATACCTTTAACATCATAGTTTTGACACCACTAGACTGCAGTTATAATCTACAATTTATTAACTACCTTCCAGTGAATATAAATCACAGAGCTGAACGAAAAACAAATCATTTATGTTATAGGATATAATTGGGGGCAGCACGGTGGCGCAGTGGTTAGTGCTGCTGCCTCACAGCAAGAAGGTCCTGGGTTCAAACCCCGGGGGGCGGCCGTAGGGGCGCTACGTGTGGAGTTTGCATGCTCTCCTGGTGTTTGTGTAGGTTTTCTCCGGATGCTCTGGTTTCCTCCCACTGTCTAAAGGCATGCACTACAGGTTAATTCAGTGGTTCCCAAACTTTTTCTGCAGGCCCCCCCTTCAAACTACACAGGTTCAGATTCAAACTTTATTTGAAATACAACTCCCTTTTCTAAATGAGTGAAACAAATGCAATTACAAATGGTGCCATTCCACCACTGTGGGAGAAATAAAGAGCATACTGAAGACAAGAATAAACAACTCCACAAAAATGGCTGGGGAAATTAACCAATTAACCAGGCTTAAAACAGGATCATCTCAAGTCTCACACTTTTCAGTGGCTGGTGCGC
>JAVGVS010000161.1:830982-845172 GCA_032718565.1 Distichodus sexfasciatus | reverse complement strand
TTCACCATCGGTAACTGTTGCGTTAGATGAATCTACAGTGTATAATTTCACACAGCATTGATCTTTGTCAAAAACATATCCACCAACACGGCCATCGGACAAGGTCCACACTGCAAAAAATGAAATCCTAACAAGCCAGAAAATCGTAAAAAGAAAAAATAGATCTTGTTTTTTTAAATTTTAAGAATAACTGACTTGACTAGACTCGTATGTGTAAGATAAATAATCTAATTTTAAGAAACATTGGCTACAATTATCTTATTAAGAAAAATCTACTGATTATAAGAACTTCTTAGAATGAAATAAGAAATTTAATTAAGAGAACGGACAGGTTCTCATGAGTTAAGAAGTTCATGACAACTTTGCTTATTTTAAGAATATTAAAGCTAAAAACTTGGAAAAATGGAAAAAAAAAATCTTGTTTTAGGAGATCTTTACAAGATAATTTTTCTCACTATATTGGCAGATAATTTTGCTCGATTCTGGAACCTTTTTTCTTATTATCCTTTTCTTTTTCTTATTTTCTGACACTGATTTTTTGCAGTGTGGCCTTGCTTTGTGCTGCAGATTTTCTCAATTCTGGGTTACAGCTGGGAAACAGAAAGTTTCTAGCAGTGCTCGAGTGGCGCGTAGGCTATCCCATTGGTGCGCCCCTCTGCAATACCTCTGCGTAGCAGTTTGGGAACCACTGGGTTAATTGGTGACTCCAAATTGGCCCCAAAAGGTGTAAGTGTGATAGTGTGAGTGTGTTGGCGCGTGCCCAGGATTGTTCCCCGCATTGTGCCCGTAAGTTCCCAGGATAGGCTCCGGTCCCCTGCGACCCCAGTTGGGATTAAGCGGTTCAGATAATGAATGAATGAATGAATAAACAAATTGTATACATTAAACACACACACTCCTGAACCCTAAAAATAATTTATGCCATTAATACAGGTAAAAGGGTGTTCTGCAAAGCATTAACGTGCAGGGCCTGAATTACTCAAACATTTAAATACTTTACTTTATCTATTTTAAAAAATAGATGTTTCATTTTGACTTTGGAAATAGTTGTTGTAACATGAATCAGAGAATGTACTTTTGTGCCGTAAATGTGCATAGGATCAGGAGCAGTTCAACAAATATACTGTATATTGAAGTGAAGTACCTTACTTCACAGTAAGTAATAAACAGTCATTTGTTTATTTTTTATTAATAGTAAGACTACACACCCCCACAAAACAGGACGGTAGTGGTCTGACAAAGCTCTGGCAGCGTGTGCACACATATATATGTGTATGTTAATCAGGAGGACAGTGCAATAGCTGTAAATGCTCAGAAAATAAAATGAACATTCAACCTGCTCAAAACCCAGGTCTACACCTCTAAACAAGACAAAAAAACAACAACCACATTATAGAACATGGGGAAAAAAAAAAACATCCATTTTATCCACAGATTTTAAAGTAACAAGTTCCGAGAGCCTTGATAGAAATGTAGTGAAGTGAAAAGTACAGTATTTGTCTTTCAAATGTATTGAAGTGAGTCTTAAGTTTCCAAAAACTACTAGTCAAGTGAAGTACAGATACTCAAAAACTGTAATTAAGTACAGTCCTCAAGTAAATGTAGAGTAAATGTTATGTCCACCTCTCTCTCTCTCGTCTGTTTTGAATTATCATATTGAACTGCCAAAGATCTTTTGCACATTCAATGTGAAAGACAAGTCCAGGAATGTAATTGTCTCTCTGCATATAGCTGAGATGACAAAGTTTACTTTGACTTGTACTTTGATATTACACGACACCAAAAGACCAAAAATAATATCACAATCACAACAACGCAGTCACAACCACACAATAAATACAAAACAAGCCAGTGCTAAGAAATGGAGAACACTAAGGAAATACGAAAATTATTTCATCGCTTTTGTTGGGAGAAAAAAAAACGCAAGTAAAACCAGTGTTGGGAAGGTTACTTTTAAAATGTGTTCCACTACAGATTACAGAATACATGCCCCAAAATGTAGTTTGTAACGTATTCCGTTAAGTTACTCAATGTGAGTAACGTATTCTGAATACTTTGGATTACTTAATATATTGTCATGCTTTTTACAACTACATGAATGTAGCAATCACATCCTGCAAATTCTTGTTTGTTTTTCTCTACGAAATTGGCTGTTAAGCCCAAATCTCCCTGAATAGACAATATATTTACTCTAAAGGAGCAAACACGAAATTTCCCAGTAAGAAATGCATTCCTGCCCGGGCACTGCTGGCTCTGTTGTGCTGGCTCCGGGTCCATCGTGTAACTGACGCCACCAACAGTAACAGGACGCTTACATTAGAGCCTCTTATTGCGTGTTTTGTTTGGGTAACACCTGTTATGCGTGGAATTACCAAAATTAGAGAGGGGATAGAGAGGGGATAGCCTAACATATGAAACAGGAAAAGACCGCCGTGTAATCCATTTATTTCAACAAAGTAACTGTATTCTAATTATCACCTATTTAAACGGTAACTGTAACGGAATACAGTTGCTCATATTTTGTATTGTAAATACGTAACGTCGGTACATGTATTCCGTTACTCCCCAACACTGAGTATAACACAGCAACCTTAGAGAATCTGGACGTGACGGCGGAACTGAAGAAATGGGCGTCAGCGGCGGGAACGAAAACGTAGGAGCACCAGCGGAAGCCAAAACAGTTGCAAGGTTTTCGTAAGGAGCGAACACGGGGAAAAAAAAACTAGTGGGATTTTGTTGTCAAATTTCAAACAACTTTCCCCCTTCCCAACCTTATGGCTTCCGGTTCCAACATAGATATAGAGGGCGCGACTCAGCACCTTCGAGACATCTTAAAATTGGATCGACCCAATAATTCGACCGGTAGGTAAAGTTACCGGGGACGCGGCAAGTAACCCTAGCTAATGCCTCCTTCTGCATTTTGCTTGCGCTTAGCTTAGCTTAGCTTAGCTTAGCATAGCTTAGCATTGTAGCGAGGCCTCAGTGCGCTGGTGCGGTGCGGTGCGGTGCTGCTGCGCAGCGCTAAATATTTTCGCTGCTACTTGCCCTCGTTGGCAATTCTTCTCTCTTTAGCCACATTTGCTGTTTTATTAACTGCATTGGTTGAAATCCCGCGGCACAGTAACGAAACAAAACGGCATTTGTTTATAGAAGTGTTTCTAATTTAACGCTTCCACTTGGAGTGTGTAGGAAAACGGGCTGTTAGCAGATCTTAGCTGAAGCTAATCACCTAAGTGGCGGAATAGTTTGGGTTAGTTGGGTAAAGTGAAACAGTTCATCTGTCAAATGGAGACCAGTTGTCAAAAGGCAAAGTGTTTATTTGAGTGAGAGAATTATGTGAGTTAGATTTGTGACCCGGTTCAACAAAAACATTTCCAGTGATTGTGTTTTCGCTAACATTAACGCTAAAGTCAAATCATAGCTGTTTTTAGCGAGCAATAACTCCAGAGTGCCTCTTTAGAAAACTTTACGTAGCTTAAACATCTCATGGCAGCTCTTTGTTTACAGTTTTCACACAGCTGTTACAGTGAAATAGTTATGGCTCGTTTTCCTTGATGACACGTTTTGGCGTGGTTAATCAGCATCAAGCTTACAAAACAGTATTTTCGAAACAGCTCCAAAAACAATTAGCTATACAGCTTCATGGGCACATTAGCCAGGTTAATTTCTGTATTACTGTATTGTCTTTTCATCAAACACACTGAAGAAGTATCAGAAATGTTGCATTAGACGTTCCCCTTTATTTGTTGCATTAACTTTTATTTGTTTGCACCCAAAATGAAAACAAATCACTGCTTCTATTGCTGCTTTGTTGGTTATTTTTTTCCTCTATAACTTGTAATAATATTAAGCCTGACCAAAACATTCTTATATTTGGATGTTCTAATTAAAATGCTGTAGAGTGACGAGACAGTTTTTAGAGCCAGGTCATGCTTGTGAGTTAAGCCATTTTCAGTAGAGTTACTCTTAAAAGTGAGGATAGCTGTGACTGGTGAAACCTGACGCGTGTTTAATTAAATTGTCCCTTCTGCAGATTCTGCCGTGGGCGAGAGCCAGAGGAAGCCCTCCTTTAATGGCGAGCTGAACGGGATTCTGGGAGCTGACATTATCGGAGCTGGAGCCCGAAGTGCATTAGTGGAACCAGCAGCTCATAACACGGATAAAATGAACACTCAGACAATGTGAGCAGTCGTTTGTGTCGATATGTTCTTTCTCACTTGTGAACATTTTGAGGGTTTGTAAAACAGTATCATGTAAGAAGACGAATCAAATATTCTGTTAGAGCTCCATGAGTCGACTGTGATTTCATTCAGGCAAACGGTAAATGTTGTGTTTTGGATTTCAGTATGCCAAGTCAAAGTCAAAGTAAACTTTGTCATCTCTGCTATATACTGTACAAATATACAGAGAGACGAGACAACGTGGCTCCAGTTTTCACAGTGCAACAAGAAACAGGGAACAAAGAAGAAATAGGGCACATGGAATAAACAATATATAAATACAATACAAAATATACATTTTAAACTAGAAATGGAGTATAAAATATAACCTTTAAACTAGAAATAGAAGTAGAAAGAGAGACAATTTGGAGGACAGTAACAAGATAAAACAAATAGGTGCTTACAAAAAGGTTGACATTCCACTGAGGCATGATAAATTAGGGGTATCCCAAATCTATTTTTATATTTTTGTTCGGGGTTACTTCTAAAACAACTGAAAGTCATCTGCTCTTGCTAATAGATGAAAAAACTTGACATGGATGCGGGTTGATAGAAATCTAAAGTATGCTGGCAAATTGAAATGATAGTTTGACTTGCAGAAATGCATGTGCTACTGGCTTCATTATTCTGATCAGGACATGACATGAATGAATAACGTGAGAACAAGGCCGAACAGTTTATGTATTCCAAACCCAGTGCAGCCCTTGTGTAAATGAAGTGCAGTAATGGTCTTTATTCAGCTCATTATGATCTGATTGTTTCTGTAGCTCCCTAACTGGGGATGATGGCTCTACCTGCATTGCCATCACTGCGGCCAACGTGGACATAATTGCCAGTCAAGACTCAAGTATTGACAGCAAAGCTCGTGGAAGTAACAAGGTAACTGTGGTTTTAGATTGTAGATCCTTAAACAGATACCAAGCTGATTTTTTCATACTTAACAAACTAATGTCCTGCAGGTCAAAATCCAGCCCGTGGCGAAATATGATTGGGAGCACAAATACTACTATGGCAACCTAATAGCTGTGTCTAATGCCTATTTGGCCTATGCCATTCGAGGTAAGTGTGCAGAAACTTGGCCAGTTTGAATTGCTGTCCACAGCCTTTTGTGTGCTGCTCAGCTCAAATTCTTGCATATCCGCATAAATTGATCATTAATTGGCCCCGTCCAAGTCCTGACAGCTTTGTCAGCGTCTTTTACAGTGGTGCTGAAAGGTTTCTAAGGATTGGTTTGCAGGATTGCGATTGAGGACGTTAAGAAAAAAATGGAAGGGTTCTGAAATTAGACTTAAAAGAAAGATATTTAACAGAAAAAGAACAGCATGACTAGGAATAAGTATTTTAAGCAGCATTCTCAGAGTTGATCTTTGCCAAGATATGGGAACGGAAGCATAGTTTTGTGTTGAGTGCGTTCTCAAAGGTTTAACTTGCTGACTCCAACCAAAACCTGCATTGCTGCCAAATTCTTTTGTTATAGTGCGGTAAGGAAGCAGAGTAATAGTGGAACGTACAGTTGTCTAGGTGGAATAGCTTCTGTTTCTTTGTTGGACTGGTGATGTCACTTGAGCTTGAGCTTAGTGGCTTGGTAATACTGCATGTGTAGTATGATGTCGGTGTCATTCTTCCGGCAAGTTGGAAAAACAAGTTACTTTTATATCTGTTGGTAAGTGCTGGTAGCATGCATTAAAAACGTCCAAATTATCCTATATTCTATATATAGCATTGTTTCACTCACACTGCATAAAGAGAACCCAAAGATTCAGTTGTTAAAACTATTAAAACGTTGCGGTATTCTGTCTGCTGTTTTCTGAGAAACAGCTTTTCTATTGTTGAGCCTTTCGGTCGTTTTGTGTCACATATTGTTGACAGAACTACGCATAAAAGAAGCGATTGGTCTGACCGTTTTTAAAGCAGTGTTATGATGAGAGTTGTTTTGTGAGTTGGAAGTCTGTCATTACTAAAATGATCAGCTGCTGTTTTAGGTCATCTGGTTTGGTTCAGTTAATGCTAACCCTACGATTGTCTCATGCTGCCAGATCTTAAGGACCAAGGCTTTTAAGAGGGCGGGGTGAATGGATTAACCTCTAATTAGACCCTAGCTGCAGCTTTGTTTCTTGTATTTCATTATATTACTGTGGCCCCCTTATTTAAGAATGTTACGAACATGTTGGCACAGACTGTAGGGTTATAAAAGCTTTTTCATGTGTTGTTGCTTGTTAATCAACCTCAAAGGTGCAATAGCTGAGCACCTAATCAAAGGTCAGATCTCAGCTCGTTTTTTGTACATGGCAAACTCAGGGCAGACAGGATTGCGATTAACACACTACATTTAACGTTAGCTTACAAATTGTCCACGTTATATCCGTTACTTCACAAATATAGGATTTCAGTTATTTGTGTCACACTTGAATTAAACCAAACTGGTTTTTTTTTACCGTCCTCAGACTAAACCAAAAAATAATCTTCAAAAACATATGAAGAGATTTGTTTTTAGTGATATAAATGTTCACAGCAACTCATTAACTGGAAAAATGGGCAGTTCTATACTATCTTGTGGAGGAATATGCAGGTTTCAGAATGTTTCAGTATTCTAATTTAGACTTTTCTGACACTTATCCGTTTCCAGGTGCCAACAACCGCTTCATGGTGCGAGTGCTGCGGCTGGACTCTTCGGCACGAACCTTGCTGAAGGGCTTCTCGGGGGCCGTCACCGACCTGGCCTTCGCACACCTCGACTCCACCCTGCTGGGCTGCGTGGACGAGGCCGGCAACATGTTCATCTGGCAGCTGACCAGTCACAGCAGCAAAATTGAGTATCTTTTTCCTGCATGGATGAGTTCAGTTCACACCACATTATATGGGTTAAAAAGACAGCAGTTCAGTTTCTGCTGGTATCACAAAGTCTGCTGTGTTGCGATTTCGATTTGATTCGACTCAGGAGCCAGCCATTGACGTGAGACGATTCATATCAAATCACAAACGGCACCTGAAATATTATTTGACCTTTTTATTTTTGAGCGGTTCAGTGAAAAGTTGAGTCGATGTAGGTAGTGGCTTGCGCAGAGGAAAAGTTCAAGGTTTTGGACGTTTTTGTTGGCTGTTGGCTTACGGCATTCACTAGCCTGTGTTGTCCCACTTAATGAAAGCGATGAAACGAGCTGGCGTCTCTGTGCTCGCTTGGCGACGGACTTTCCAACATGTATGGTTGATAATCCTTGAAGATGATTGAATAATTGTATGAATGTGGATCGAGGTATTGTTGCACCCCGAGTGTTGGTTATTTAGTTAGGCCAGTCAGTTTGTTACTTCGTTGCCCCTTGACCTCCTTATTCTCAGAGACGAAGTGATCGTTCACCTCCGGAGGCCCGAGGACACGCCTCCTAACTCCAACCGCAGGATCATCTGGTGCCCGTTCATCCCGGAAGACAGCGAGGAGAACCCAGAAGATGCCTGCCAGACCCTGGCTCTGCTGCACGAGGACCGGGTAAGCAGCACTTCCAGCTAGGATTTTTTTTCCCCGAGTCTAGATAACGACCATTACTTCAAACTATTTCAGTCGGCCAAGAAACAAAGCTGTTTGAGTTCATCTCAGACCGCACCCATCAAAAGAGGACACGAAGGTAGTTTCTAGTTGAAAAATACCACCGAATCGACTTTTCCGTGTGCAGTTAGTGAAAGACGAAGAAACGCGTGCAAGATCCTGATTAGAACCCGGCTCCTCAAAAGATAAAGCAGCTGATATTTGGGCCGGCGTGAAAGCTCTAACGGTGTGTTAACTGGGTGTCCGTCTTCCTGGGCCAGGCTGAAGTTTGGGACCTGGACATCCTCCGCTCCAACAACAGCACATGGCCCGTGGATGCCACTGATATTAAAGAGGGCTTCATCACCATTAAAGGACACGCAGCGGTGAGCGACAGTCTCTCTCCTCATCACATTCACCCGCACTCTCCTCCCCGCTGATGGGGTTCCTCTCAGTTTCATTTCAACGTCCATCTCTTGCTGTCCTTTGTTCCACTCTCTCTCTTTCACGCTTTCTTTTCTCTCTCATTCACGCTCTATCTTTTCACTGTCTTACTTGTTTCCCCTTCGTCTTTTTTTACCTTCATTGTTCTTTCACTATTTTTCCTTCTCTCTCTCTCATATTTTCTCTTTTTTCTTTCTTTCTTTCTATCCCACTCTCTATATATTTCTTTCACTGTTTGTCACTATCTCACTCTTTTTGTGCTCCTTTCTGACATTATTTCACGCTTCTTTCTTTCACTGTTTTTCTTCTCTCTTTCTGTCTCTTTCTTTGTTTCTTTCTTTTTCTCTGTCACGTCATCTCACTCTTTTTGTGCTTCTTTCTTTCTTTCACTGTTTTCCTTAACTCTTTCTTTCTTTCTCTTTCGCTGTTTTCCTTCTCTCTTTCTATCTCTTTCTGTTTCTTTCTTTCTTTTTCTCTTTCACTGTTCATCTCACTCTTTTTGTGCTTCTTTCTATCTTTCTTTCTTTTGTTCACTGTTTTCCTTCGCTCTTTCTGTCTCTTTCTTTCTTTCTGTTTCTTTGTTACACTTTTTTCCTTCTCTCTTTCTTTCACTGTTTTCCTTCTCTCTTTCTCTGTTTCTTTCTTTTTCTTTCTTTCACTGTTTTCCTTCTCTCTTTATGTCTCTTTCTTTTTTTTCTTTCACTGTTTTCCTTCTCTCTTTCTTTCTTTCTTTCTTTCACTGTTTTCCTTCTCCCTTTCTCTCTCTTTCTTTCTTTCACTGTTTTCCTTCTCTCTTTCTGTCTCTTTCTTTCTTTCACTGTTTTCCTTCTCTCTTTCTTTCTTTCACTGTTTTCCTTCACTCTTTCTCTGTGTTTCTTTCTTTTTCTTTCTTTCACTGTTTTCCTTCTCTCTTTCTCTCTGTTTCTTTTACTGTTTGTCATTGTCTATCTCATTATTTTTTCTGCTTATTTTCATTTTCATTTCTTTTTTCCACGCTTTTTCTCTTTTTTGTCCCCTTTCACGTTATCTGTCTTTCCTTCTGTCTTTCCTGTTGTGCAGCGCATCAGCGAGGGCGCCCTCTCCCCTGATGGCACCGTCCTGGCCACGGCCAGTCACGACGGCTATGTCAAGTTCTGGCAGATCTACATTGAAGGACAAGACCATCCCAGGTGACCTCCAACTTCACATGCAAGAATTTGTTCTCAACTCATTCAGTCTGCCGTTAAATTTATTTTAAAAATAAATTTAGGGTCATATAAACGTTTGTTTTCTATAATTCTTTGTTGCCAGATTGTTTCGTTACTTTCAGAGCACTTAGTAATTCTTGTGGTTTGACACACTTCCTCTCATACAGATGCCTGCACGAGTGGCAGCCCCACAACGGAAGGCCTCTCTCCTGCCTCCTGTTTTGTGACAACCACAAGAAACAAGACCCAGAGTGAGTCCAACGTAGAAGCTGACCACCAACAGCTCGGCTAATCCTGGCTACAAGCTAATAACAGAAGATTTAGTTTGTTGGAGCTGGGGAATGTGAAGGCAGATTGTAGAATTGAGGATCTTATATTCTGCCTTGGGGCTACAGGTTGTAGCTGAACTTTGTCTGTCTTACTGCTCCGCTACAGGGTGCCCTTCTGGAGGTTCCTGATTACAGGAGCAGATCAGAACCAGGAGCTGAAGATGTGGTGCACAGTGTCATGGACCTGCCTCCAGACTATCAGGTCACTATCAAAAAGAAAAAAAAAAAAATCACTCACTATAACAAACGTGTCTGTTTCACTCGGGCTCTGGATTTCAAATGAAGGCATTTTTTTTTCTCGAACCCATTTCTGTTAACCGTTCCACTGGAATATTAGAATCAGGCTGTTTTGCCCCACACTGCTTCAGACAGTTCTTCTTCTCTCTGCAGTCATTTAGAAAGTGAAGCAAGAGATGAGAAAGTAAAGGTGAAGCCAGTCGTTTAGCAGCAGCATTGGTACACGTACCTCTGTGGCATTTATTTTTACCAGAGCGACTTCCATTTCCTCCTTAATGGGAACAGTTTCACCGGAGCAACTTGGCCTTAACCCTTGCAGCCCTAAGAACAATTGGGGCGTTTTCCTCTGCCTTCGTTTTTTCGGTTATTCTAGTGTGTGGGTGTAGAAGTTAGCCATACGTGCCTTATGTCGATGTATTCCGAACGCCCTGCGCTACTCAGATTTGATATAGTTTGATGTGCAAATGCTGACCCAGTCGTGAAATCAGCCCGTTTTTGATGGAAACTGACTTGTGCCTGTAGATTTTTTACACTTTATATAGGATAAAAGTCCTGAAATTTTAGATATAACTAGTAGGAACAGTGTATTTTATTGGCGCGCAGTGTTGTTATTATTATGCAGAGACATTCTGTGGCTTAGTACTGGGAAGACAAGTAAGGTTAGTGCCAGGTAGAAACACTTTATCCATTTGGTATCTGTATCTGGAATATAGAATAAAATTATTTGATATTATTTGAACAAATAATGCATTTTTCTGTATTAATTCGTACCTATTGATTACTTTTTAATATTATAGAATGGGAAAACCAATTCTGATCAAATGAAAACAAAGAAATACTGAAGGTTTTGGGTCATATTTAGGCAATTTGGCCTTTCTCGGAGAAAACTACATTTCCCACAATACCACAACTGGGACGCCGTGACTAGTTTATTAGTTAGAACTAGTTTATTAGTTAGACTAGTGATATTAGTTTTGTGTGTAATAAAAGGGAAGTTTTGACTGAACTGAGCAGAAAAACGGTCGGCGTTCAGTCGGCGCTCACCTGGCGCCACGAACGCCAGAAAACCGCCTAGTTCAGACGTCCGTGCGAACAAGGCCTAAAAGTCATGAGTTTTTGTTTGTCACACTGTATGTTCCAGATTTCATCCGGACCCATTAAACCCCACCGTCCAGCCCAGTCTAAAAGCCAGTCTGGACCTGTCTGCTGAATGTCTCATCCTCACCGATGTGCAGAGGAAGGTTTGTACCTTTCTCAATATGTATTATTCAGACTGTTGCTGATTTTAACGGCCTGCCTTTTAACGCGGCTCACCGAGCAAGCAGTCGGAAGGAGCCGTGCTACGGAATGAAAGATTCAGTTGGATAAGGATCAGTGTTGGAGCCAAGTAAAAGAGAAACCTGCTCTTTAGAAGTCTGACATGCAGCAGCTTGGAGGTTTCGTTTTTAATAAACCATCATGGGCATCATTCACAGATTTGTTCAACATACTGTACCATATCCACGAATGCTGGTTTGGTTAACAGTTACAAGGCAGAAGTTTTCCACTGGTTTTGATTATTTTTCTTTAGCATTTGTGGTAGTTTTGCTTTAAAGGGACACTGTCCAGAGATGCTAATGTGGTCGGCAAAAAAAGGACAAAAATATAACATTTCTTATGCCTTTATTTATGAGTGATATTTTGTGGGTCTATTTTTAGTTCTCCCTACGTTGCACTCTTTTACGTTGACCTTTATGGCATTTAGCAGATACTTTTATCCAGAGCGACATGTATAGGGCCCTATGAAATCCGCTTTGTTCTTTCCTAAATTCCGTTTTATTTTTGCCTAAATTCCGTTTTTTTCCATTTTTATTCTTCTGAATTCCGTGTTTTCGTTATTATCATATTTATTCACCTAAAAAGTCTCTAATTATGGAGTGGATGATAAAAAAGAACAATGCAGTAGGAAAAATCTTACATTCAACTTCAACAAAGTGCTGGGGTTCAGCAGAACATTTACTGCTTTGGTAAAACATTTACCTGTAAACAACAAAAAACATTCATTTTTTCGTGCAAAGCGAAACGTTTCTGATGCGAGTTTTTGACTGTAAGTGGTCGTCACGTGTTCTTGCGGGTGCAGTCTATCGTGTGCTGGCAAAACTTACAAAAGAGTTGTTCTCAACGTTTTTCTTAGGATTTGAACTACTAACTTTTTCAGTTCCAATACCGATGCTGATACTTGGGCTTTGGGTTTCGGCCGATCCTCAGTACCGATTCGATACCAGTTTTTACTTATAAGTTGTGTATTTCTCTGTGAGGAGGAAACGGATTATTCTGTTATGGAAATACTTAAGGAAATACTTGACTCAAAAGAATGGAATAATTACACGCCCCTTATTTACTATTAAAATAACATTTCAAAAATTCTTTATTTAAATACAGTTCTGTGATTTTGTGACTGCCCTTAATCCTGCGGCGCTAAAACCATCAGGAACACAGATTGCGAGTCAGAGCTGGTGGTGTTAAGGAAATTCAACAGAATAATCGTGTGACTTGTTTTTGAGGTTGTAGTGTGTTGTGCTGTGTTGCTTGTTCTGCTCCTTGTCATATTAATATGTGCAGATTAGCGTGAATGTCGAACACCAAACCAGCTTTGCCGCAGTGCTACTATCCACGCATGACAAATTGTCCGTGCGCACAGACGCGAACATAGGACAAAAACTATAGTTTTATTGAATAGACCGGCTTCATAGATCGGCCCAATGCCACCAATACCCCGATCCAGCTATCTGAGTCGCTATCAGACCCTAATAGGGACGCACCGATCCAAGTTTTTCAGTTCCAATACCGATGCCGATACTTGGGCTTTGGGTATCGGCCGATCCCGAGTACCGTTCCGATACCAGGGTTTTTTTAACCTTTACAGTCCTCAGAGAATTTGGGGCGTTTGTCTTTACCTTTGTTATTAGACTTATTATAGTGTTGTTGTGTTTAGGATGTAAGGACAGTGTCTGTTTTCCTGGACTGCACAGTTTTATGATGTAGAGATAGAGCTGGGCGATATGAACAAAAACATTATCACGATATTTTTTGACATCGATCGATTTCGATAATTATCACGATATATTGGGATTCTTATACAGACTAAATGAACGAGTTAAAATAATCAAACAATATTAAACAAATAATTTAACAAATTTCTACTTAAAGCGCTTTGAGCACTGAGGCAATTTTTTTTTTTTTTTCCGCTGAAGGCGCTTAGCGTTCATAGGATTTGTTTTAAAAAAAGCCGCCGCCAAAGAACGGCAAAGGAGAGCTGTCAACACCTCACTTCCTGAGCGTTTTCTCGGTGCTTGTTGTTGCTAAGTTACGAAAAGCCTCATTGGGTACTTTCACATTCGTATTTTATTATTTATTTCCCAGGCGGACGTAGTTATGGCGGGACACATTTGTTGTCAAAGCGGCCGCCGTAACTATAAAGCCCTGTGGGAAACCCTGCATTTTCATCGCCTTCTTCACTCACCGCAGTGTCCTGGTTGCCCGACATCTTTTCTCAGGGCCGCGATATACTTAACGCTACGTGACGAGTGCGCTTGTGGACGCTGCTGCTACGCAAGCAGTGTACTGACCGCACTTGCGCGCATACTTTTTGTTATTCTTGAGGACTCCAACAGATGGCAGTGTACACCGTAAAAGGGTGCAGTCCGTCGTTAAGTGACAGAAGAATAGGAAGTAGAAAGCGGCAGCGCAAGAAAACATTTTGCTGTGAATGCATTTTGAATGCATTTCCTGCCCTCTTATAAACCTAATTAAAATGATCAGATGGATATGAATGTAGACTTGGATCTGTTGGGTGAAGAAATTCTTGAAACGTTTCAGGATCTAGAATTAAACCACTGTGTCATGGACCGACTCCAAATCCCAGTTCTTACTACAGTACATACTGTATGTGAACGTCTAACGCAGGTCCTCTACGTGATGGAGCTGCTTCAGGATCAGGAGAAAGGCAGTGCCAGATTCACAGCCGTCTCCGAGTTCCTGCTCACAAACCCTGTCCTGAGCTTCGGCGTCCAGGACGTCAGTCGCGCCTGTTTGCGTCACACTGAGGTCCTCCCTCCAGAAGAGGAGAGCGAAAGCATGACGACGGGTGAGTGTTGCGCTTATTACCACATGGCTGTTATCGCGTGAAATGTTTTCATGAGATTCGGATCATGCTGACCTGTGATGGCCGAGCTCCTTTACAGCAGTTTCCCCGATTTGGTTTCCATGATTTC
>JAVGVS010000161.1:688228-805982 GCA_032718565.1 Distichodus sexfasciatus | reverse complement strand
CTGTATTGCCATGGAACCTACCAATGAAGTGTCATTTGTGACACTGTAACCCATAGATGACATAGTTTTGTGCCAGATTCGCATTGAAGATGATGACACAATTTTATGCAAGATTAACTGTGTACCAAACAACAACAAAGAAACCGAAAGATCGATTTTTACGTCGTTATTTCTTGAAGGGTTGCGGAAAATTGCACGAAAGACATCTCTCTCGCACACGCACAAACACACATGAGCACGCATGTATGCAAAACACAATAGTTGTCAAAACTGGAACATCTGATGTAACGTCAGATTTGAGAACTCTATCAGATTTGAATCAATTGTTTCAACTTAATTTTGTCTAAAATGAAGTAGAGCGGCGCATACTTGACCGTGATATTTCACTAACTAGTAGCTTATCCTACAAATTGAAAACTCCAAAATTGAAAAATATACGCCGACTGCATTTATGACAGCTGTTTGGAAGCACTGTGGAGAAAGAGGATGGAATCCACCGTGCCGGGGTTTAACCTATTTCGACACGCTTCCAGCACGCGACCTGCTGAACCGAACGCGCGCTCGCTCGATGCGCTGGTTGCAGGAACGCAAAGCACCGCTCTTGCCAGCATCGAGAGCATAGGTAATTCGAACTCCGTTTACAACACGTTTTGATCGATAATGAAATGCGTTTTGTAACTTTTTGACCCGCCCGCCCCCACAATATTTGAAAAAATGTCTGCCTTAAAACCGCCCGCACGCGCCGGTCAGCCGCAGTTACCTGCATCACTTCTACGCAGGTATCGGTACTCGGTATCGGTGAGTACCCAAAAATAAATATCGGTACTCGTACTCGGCCTCAAAAAATTGGTATCGGTGCATCCCTAATTTAAACATGTAACATACGTGTGTGTTTGTGTATATGCTGAATTATTTATAATTAAAAATCATTCTCATGGACTGGCAACTTGGGTGTGGTGACCTAGTGGTGCGACACTCTCCTCCGGAGCGAGGGTCTTGCAGGTTCATGTCCAGCTCTACCCTACCACTAGAAACTACCATCCTTTGGCTCATGAGTTGGACCCATAACCTCAAGGTGCTCCAAAGCTACTTGCCTTGTAATTAGGAAAAATCCCCAGAATTTAGAGGACGTGGAGTTTAGTGAATTACAGAACAACTTTAGTGTAAATTAGTAAGAAATAAAAATTCAGTACAAAATGATTCCAGTAGCAAATGACAGAATAACGTAAACAGTAAATCAATGCAAACTAATGTTTTATTAAGTCGCGACTTGCGTAAGTCTTAGTACGTTAGATGTCATCGCAAGAGCTAGTAAAACTGACGCACGTATGTCTACGGTTTCCAGCAATGTTGTATATCCTCAGCTTCCTCTAGCGATGACCTTGAACAGCAGAGAGCCGGGCTGGAGCTCGCAGGTGCGACGGGCAGGTTGCATCGAGCCGCATTAAATTGCATTGAGCCAGGCTTGTTAAAGTTCTCTCCGGGCTGGCCTGGATTAAATATGTGTGCAGAGGGAGGGCGGCCAGGGCCGGTCGGTCTCCAATCAGAGCCTAATGTCCTGCTCGCGCTCTGCCAGAGTCCCTTTACTGCTCGGAAAGGGCTGTGGGAGCCAAGACCGTCCCTGAGTTAAACTCACAGACGCTGCCGTGCGATGGTGGCCATATGCTCGTCCATTAGCACACATGCACCGCTCTCTGTAGGAATGTAAGCCACGACACCATGACCACCTGCCTAATACGCTGCTGCTGCTGCCGCTCTCGCTTTTGGATTCTGCTAGAACTCTGTCCTACGGTATCTTCGGTACCAGGACGTTAGAAAAAAAATCCTTAAATCTCTCGTAAGTCGTGAGGTGAAGACACAGCTGATCAAGACTTCTTGTGTAATCGCATCCTACAGATGTGGATTGAGGTTTTGAGGATTTTATTTTTGGAGCTGTACCCATTATAACACAGCGCAGGGAATTTAGTTGTGAAGGGAGCTACATCGCCTCAGACCACTCACGCTAACTGCCCACACTAACTCCCTCCTCCCCCGGTAAATGACAAACATGTACCAGGACTAGGCAACCTCCTTCCATTGAGCAAAGGTCCAGTGTGCGCTCTGTGGAGGTACTTTCTAAGGCTGTTTAACTTTTGGGATGCTAATATTAGACCCTTCAACTACTGGCTCTAATAAAAAAAAAGTCCTGGCTCTATTCCGCCTACCTGCTTAACCCTCAAGCCAAATTCTTCCACTGAAAGTATCCATTCGCTTTATCCTTGTCCGTGAACCCAAAAACCTCAACTGCGATGATGTCTCTCAAGATCTGATTGCAGATGAAAAGTTATTTTGGTTTACACACATCATCCATAAGCGCCTTCACCTCCAACTGGGGTGGGCGATATGTATCGAATATGCTACATGTGCCTCGGCTTGTTCCACGCACGACTTAGCGAATGACTATAACTTCTGCTTCTCCGCGCTCTCGTTCAACTTGTTTGATTTGTCGAAGCTAGATTTGGAGATAGATTTGGAGATTTGGGTTAGGTTTGGATGACATTTAGTGTTTTTGCCATTTATCAGATATTCTTATCCAGAAAGAGCTACATTTCCTGACAACAGGGACAGTCAGTCTCCCTGGAACAACTTGGAGCTAGGGCTCTTGCTCTGGGGCCCAACGTTGGTTTTAGGCCCTCTTGGGATTTGAACTAAGGCTGGCCTAAAGGCTATGGCCGAAAAGGTTGGACATGCATCTGGAATAAACACTGTAAATATCAAGTAAATAGCTGTATTGTGAGTAGGACGCTGGTTGGGGAAGATTTGACCGAACTGGAGCATTTCTTTGCGAGCGATGACGTTCCACAAGAGAGTCGTGAGCGACCACGCACAGCGCGTTTACATCGTCGAGAATGTCATTTTATGCATTTCTACACGTTCACTTCTGTGAACCAGAACCAGTGCTGTTTTTCTTCAGGACCAAGTTATGACTCACGATTTCAAAACATAACGTTTTTGAAATCGCGTGGATATTCACTTCTCTCTCTGCACGCTCGCTTCCCTCGGCTTCCACCCCAAAACGTGCATGCGCTAGGAGAATATTCTGGATGGGCGGGGGAGTGAGTTTGTCTGCTTTGAGAGGGCGGAGAAGCGAAACTGGGAAGTGACGCACATGTTGTCTGTTTAACATTAACGTGAGGATTTGTACTCGATGTTCGCGATATAGTCATTTACTACATCGCACGTGGAACAAGCCAAGATATATCAGCTGTTTTTGATATATGTCATCCTCCACGGCAAAACCAGTTGCTTGTCGCAAATTTTCAAAATTGAGTTATGTTTTCATGAAAGGGCATAAATCAAGCTTCAAAACGATACGAGATATCAACATTCAAAGGAGTCGGGTTTCTCCTGTCACGCCAAGTGAGAAACGGAGAAATCTGCCTTTGAAGTTGACTATCGACGTAGCACTCACAGACGTTTGGTGCGGTCGCGGCTACGTTTGTATTTACGGTAGCCTACGCTGCATTCACAGCCACACAGATAGCCTACCTGCGTTAGGTTAACTGAACTCGGAAGACGAAGATGGATTCCGGAGAAATATCTTCACGCTAGTCAACCAGTGGATTTACCGTAAATATTGAAGTAGAGCGGTCAAAACAGAAACTTTTAACATCCTGCTGGAATTGAATTCCTCACCTCAAGAAAGTCACGTTTTTAGGATGGAAAGGGTACGTTTTTCAGCCAAATTTCTTCACAACAGTACAGTATAGACCTTCCACTGGTTTTGCCGTGGAGGGTCACATATCGGCCACCCAAACTTGAACCAACAATCACCAACACAAGGTCTCAGTCACAATCCAACACTGTTGGCCATGAGACTCTAGAAAGTGAGCATAGCTCCTCTGTTCGTGCTAAGAATGGCTTGATAGAATCTAAGTGTACTTCTAACCCTTTAAGCGTGCCCCCTAACCCTTTTTAGTGCCCCCTCTGAAGTGTCAGACTCTTTGATCCCACTCCCTTCATCCCAGAATATATTGAATATATTGAATGGACTCTCTACATATATGTGGAATGCAGTAATTAGTTTAAATTTTGAAACCGTAAGCGTAAGATTTACTTGAGCATTTCACTTCTCACCTTCTATCACAGACGCAAAAAACACTCATATGCAGTATATACACACGCCTCACAAACTCATTCACACACCAGACAGGTGAGCATGTGCGACTTATACAGGTGAGAGGCGTGTGTTTCGTATCCGAGAAGAATGATAAGAAAAAAAGACACCGGAGAGAATGAGCCGAGTGAAGCGCTGCAGTGAGGTTTTGTTGTTGTTCTGTTTGGAAGAAGGAAGCAGACGAATTGGCTCAGTTCCCTGGGAATAAAAACGAGTTTTAATAAAAGAACTAGTCATTACACTGCTGTTATACTGGCGGGATTGTTTTGCGTCAAAGGAGCATATATGAAGTGCTTTAAATTAACATTTCAAATATTGAGATATAAATCATGTGTTACAGTACAGCATAATTTTGCAACATTTTTGTAGGCCATGGTAACAATTGAAGAAAGAAAGGTTCAAAGCTTTTGCCAAGCGTACGTCTAATTGGTGCCCTCATTACTGTTACTTTTATATATGTTTTAGTTCTTATTTACTCGCATATTGCCTTGGTGTGTTAATTTTTTCAGGGTATTGTGTGTTTTAAGTGTTGTCTTTTTGTTGTCATATTTTCCTAAATAATATGTGACCCTCCACGGCAAAACCAGTCGCCTGTCGCAACGGAGGTTTCCGAGAAAAACGAGCGTTTATGTTGCGTGGGGTAAAATTGTGGATTTTTTGTTTGTAGTGTTTTGAAACAGTGGAAGGTCTATACTGTACTGTTGTTAAGAAATTTGGCTGAAAAACTTACCCTTTCCATCCTAAAAACGTGACTTTCTTGAGGCGAGGAATTCAATTCCAGCAGAATGTTAAAAGTTTCTGTTTTGACCGCTCTACTTCAATATTTACGGTAAATCCACTGCTTGACTAGCGTGAAGATATTTCTCCGGAATCCATCTTCGTCTCCCGAGTTCAGTTAACTTGCCGTGACAGGAGAAACCCGACTCCTTTGAATGTTGATATCTCAGTCGTATGCCGTCCGATTCATTCGATATAGGTATCGTTTTGAAGCTTGATTTATGCCCTTTCATGAAAACATAATAACTCAATTTTGTAAATTTGCGACAAGCGACTGGTTTTGCCGTGGAGGGTCACATATATGCTGTATGGTCTGTATGGCAAAATTCTGTATAAAAGGTGTCTGTAAAAAGCGCAGGCAGGGTTGAGCGCGTTAAAACATTTCACTTGCCGAAGATCCACTGCAGGCTCCGAATTTTAGCACAAAAATCACGCCATAACGCCAACATTTCTAACACGGCGCCGAGTCTAGCGAGCATGAAAGCGGAGTCGAGCGAGGGCGGAGCATTTCGAGCGTAGTGCACAACATTTTAAGAAAAAGTCACTTCCCGCCCTGTGTGGTGTACCAAGTCAAATAGATCGCCTGTGACACTTCCATCTGCACTACCTAGTGCGTAGAGAGCCATTAAGCTGCAACCCTGGCTATTTCCTAAGATGCATACTACCACATAGAAAAGTATGATAAGAACACCTTACCTACCATGCTGTTAAGTGCATATGAGTGAGGCAGACATAGAGTTTTTCACGACTTCAGCACGAAAAAGACAAAAGATTTTGCTTGCGAATGTTCCACTGTGTGCTCAGAATTTTGCCACAAAATAATACATTTATACATTTTAAGACAGAAGGCGCGGGCCGTATAAAATCCCGTCTCAGACTTTGGACGTGCCTGGTACAAGTGAAAATATCCGCTGAAGATATCGAGTAAATCTAACCATCGGCCCGATGCCGATATGATTCCGATATTATCATGCATCCCTGGTTTGTAGTCCAGTCCGCTACACGTCCACCTCCCAAGGAACCAGGGATCATCCGGTAAACTAGACACTACAGCACCCTCAGTGCTCTCACCATCCTCAGAGTTCAGTTGGTTTGACATCCCACGAAGAAGATACATCATTTTTAGAATTATCTTATTAACTTTTGCCACAGCGATGTCTCGAGCGTCAAATGATTAGCTGAGATTTGGCACCTATTGTAGACGTGATGTCTTTTACAGATGGGAAACTCATACCTCAACATGAGGAAATGTGCCAGGTTCTGCCTCTCCTAATTATCCTAATTAGATCGGCTCACACGTAGGCGGGGGTTGAAGTGAAGCGCAAGGTCAGAATGCGAACCGAACATTTCCAACACGAGCTAATGGCCCTTAAGCCCGAAGATTACAACGGAGATACCGCTGCAGCAAGGTTTTAAACGCACTGGGGCAGGCCCTACAGATGTGAAATCCGAACGGCCTGATACGGGGCCTCAGAGCTTAGCCATCTGGAACAGGACGTGGCGGGAAACATCAAGGGCGTTTTTTTTTTTTTAATCGGACAGTTTAATCTTAACGAGTGCTTGTAAGGTAATTAAGATGACCTCTGCTCAACATGCAGCGCAGGGGCGGGGAGCCCGCCGCCGTTATCAGACGGCCGGAGTCGTCGGGTTTGAAGGCAGATGGTGAATTTCTCTCGTTCGGGCAGGTGGAATTGTACTAATCCTTTACCAGGTTTTATCAAGCGATGTTTGCCAGGGGATAGAGGAGGAGGAGAAAAATGCGTTGGCCTCAAATGGCGCTCAAGATGCAGCAAAACAGCTATTGTTTGCACAGCTGATTTTTATACAAAAGGGACCAAAAGTATAAGGTCAGGTATTTTTAGGTATTTGCGAGGGCCCGGAAGATGGGGGAGAACCTGAGTTTTGTAATGGATTTTGGATGTAAAAATACTGATTTGAAAAGTTAAGAGTGAAAAGATTTGCTTTTTGTCATTGGGCATTTTGGGACAGCGTAACTTCAGTTTTATTTAGATATGATAATGTGGAAGGACGGCAACATGGTGAGTGTATGGGCTGATTTTTAGGTAATTGTGAAGGTCTGTTTGGCCTCAACATGATAAGAAAACTTGAGATTTGTCACATGCTTTTATAGAAAAGATCAAATATTTATTAGAATTTGGTTTCTAAAGGTTAGCATTAATTAAATCCAGTAATTATGGAAGGACCTTGCAAAGACAGCAAGATATTAGTCCGTGTGGAAGGTTTTAATGGTTTCTAAAGACCTGATTGATGGTAATAATGGGAAAAGCTGAGATTTGACTTATTTGTTGTTTTGTGAGGACAGAATTTGTGTTTTCTACCCTGAATACCAGACCTCACAGAAAGAAAAAGCTTTTATAGAAAAGACTGAATATTTATTTGAATGGCTAAAGATAAGTTTGCCTTTGGTTATTGAAGGTTATGTGTAGGTGTAGTGTTATCTAGATCAAGTAATTATGGAAAGACCTTGTAAAGATAGCAGGACATTACTTGTGTCTATGCATATGTACTTGCGGGTTTTAGCTATTTGTAAGGCTCTGATTGGCCTCCATGATGGCGAACATTGTCTTACATTTACAGCATTTAGCAGATGCTTTTATCCAGAGCGACTTACATTTCCTAATTTCAGGGACAGTTCCACTGAGAGCAACTCAGGGTTAAGGGTCTTGCTCAGGGACCCAGTGTTGGTAACGCCAGAGGTCGGATTCGAACCCACAACCTCTTGGTCTAAAGGCTAGTGCCCTACCACTAGGCCACCAACACCCTTTTTGTCAGTGTGAGAACGTCATTTGTGACCCCCCCACGGCAAAACCAGTCGCTTGTCACAAATTTACAAAATTTATTAAAGTTATTGTGTTTTCATGAAAGCGCATAAATCAAGCTTCAAAACGATACCTATATGGAATGAATCGGACGACATATGACTGAGATATCAACATTCAAAGGAGTCGGGTTTCTCCTGTCACGCCAAGTGAGAAATGGAGAAATCTGCCTTTGAAGTTGACTATCGACGTAGCACTCACAGACGCTTGGTGCGGTCGCGGCTACGTTTGCATTTACGGTAGCCTACGCTGCATTCACAGCCACACGGATAGCCTACCTGCGTTAGGTTAACTGAACTCGGGAGACGAAGATGGATTCCGGAGAAATATCTTCACGCTAGTCAACCAGTGGATTTAGCGTAAATATTGAAGTAGAGCGGTCAAAACAGAAACTTTTAACATTCTGCTGGAATTGAATTCCTCACCTCAAGAAGTTTTTTAGCCAAATTTATTCACAACAGTACAGTATAGACCTTCCACTGTTTCAAAACACTACAAACAAAATATCCCAAATTTTACCCCACGCAACATAAACGCTCGTTTTTCTCGGAAACCTCCGTTGCGACAAGCGACTGGTTTTGCCGTGGAGGGTCACATTTGTGAGAATGTTTTTTTTCCTGTTAGAATCGGTCCTCAATGGAAAAAAATTAAGTAGAAAACTCTTAAAGAGAAAGTATTTGCTTTTGGTTTTTGAATGTTAGGTGTAGTATTATTTAGATCTTGTAATTTTGGAAAGACCTCACAAAGATGACAAGACAATATTGAGTACGTGTCTTCGCCGGCAGGTTGTAGGCATTTGTAGGGGCCTGATTGGCCTTAATGCTTTCTGACGACATCATTTGTAAGCACATTTTTGACTTTTCGAAGAAGTCCTCACAGGAAAAATCCTTTCTACTGAAAATGTCTGCTGTTTAATTAAACAGCTGCTTAGTGTAGGATCAAGAGAGGTGTAGGTGTAGGCGTATTCATTTTTTAGTTCTAGTAATTATGGAAAGACTTCACAAAAATAGCACAACATAGCTGTTTATTTTTGTTCCCTAAAAGATTAGATTTGGCGGATTTTTGCGGCTTTGTGAGCAAATTCTTGTGTGTGACAGTCATTCCTCATAGAACCAAAAATGCTTTTAGAGAAAACGTGTAAAAGATTTGCTTTTGGTTAGTAAGGTTAGGGTTAGTGTTTGTAGGTGTATTATCATTTGAATGTAGTAATTACGGGAGTCAGTGGAAGAATCTCTCAAAGATAGCAAGACACCACGGTCTGTGCGCCGGTTTGCGTGTGGGTCTGTGCGGACGTGCGCTTGTGCGTGTTTCAGTCAGTGTGTATCAAAGATCGCTGCTTTTCCAATTCAATATTAATTGCTGGAGTGCTGGCTCAGTGGAAAGAGCCTCTCTAAAGTAATGAGATTAGGCTTCAAAGCAAACTAATAATGATCTGAAAAGCCGAGATTAAAGGACCTTGATATAAAAAGAAACACTGGACCCAGACGATGGGAATTTCACACTGGTATGCCATCGCTTTAACGTAAAAAAGGTAGGCCTTCTACTGGCACTTAATTTATTTGCTGCCCTCTATTATTTTTACACAAATGGTTTGAATCGGGTATTTTTTCCCTCCACTTGTGGGCCGGCCGGACTGCGTTATTGATATAGCGCTGCTACGTGGAATACAGTGATGCCTATGGGGATGACGTTATATAATTCATACACACGAGTTTTATCGTGTGCTCCTAGTGACATTTATGTGTGTACGTGTGTGTATTTGTGTGTCCAGCTATCTGGATGACGCAGTGATGAACCTGGACCATGGGGACCCGGTGACCAGGGACCACATGAGCGCTGTGCTGTCTCAGGTTCGCCAAAAGCTCTTCGTGTTCCTGCAGCAGGACCCCCACAGCCCCCTGAGCAAGCGAGCGCGCCGCCTCATGATGATGCTTCAGGGTTTGGTCAGCCACTAGCCACCCCGCACCTTCCCCTAACTATTCCTCCTCCTCCTCCTCCTCTACCTTTTCTTCCCTGCGCTCTCACTGACGGTCCTGTGCTCCTACATTGTTCCTCCGCCCATCTCTGCTCCTCCTCCTCCTCTACTTGCTTGTACAGCAGCCCACATTCATGTCAAACAGTTAAGACGTTAGTTCTTAATTTGTGTCAGAGATACTTCATTTGTAATCTTTTTCCGTCTCTGTTATTACATCCACAACAAACAGTTAAGACATTTAAGTCTTGGTTATTTTGTGCAAGACATGGTTCGTTTGTAATTTTTGCCCCCTCCCTATTATAACCATGATAAACAGTAAAGACATTTAAGACTTAGTTCTTATTTTGTGTAAGACATTCATTTGTAATTTTTTTGTTCCCTCCATTATTACAAATTTTGTTCCTTGTGTTCGAATTCTGTTGTACATTTTACACTTTCTTTTACCTGACTGTTTTGGAATAATAAAAAAATGTTAATGTTGGTTTTGCTCTCAAGTGCTTTACATTTTTGCTATTTGATTACAACAGGGTTTTGGTCTGTACTCTGCTTTTCTGGTTTTGGTGCATTGCACAGAGTGGATCGACAGCAAATTAACCAGCAGAGTAAACTGTCAAGCCTTTTGGATGTTTATGAAGCTGGTTATGACCTGTTATATGTCTTAAACAGTCGGTACGGTCATGATTTTATGAGGACGTTGTAGTATGTAAATCTTGTCCTCATATGATAAGTTGCTTTTATTGGAAAGTTTCAGGATGATTTACAAGTAATTAGCTAGTAGTTTGTCTAGTACTGATTCAAGAATCAAGAAATACACACACACAAGAACATGTGAAATGTAAGCCTTGTTCAGGCCTGAGACTGTTAGTTAAATCAAATTGAAGGAAAACTAAGTAAATACTAGATTTAGAAATGCATATCCTAAAACACAAACACTGGATGTAATAGAATATTTATGTACCTCTAATGCAGCTAAATATTTTGCTTTATGTGCATAAACATAGACATAAATGTCATTATGGCAAGTAAGTGACATGTTAAGTCCGGTTTGGGGTGTTAAAAACAATTGTGGTCTCGTATCCTGGTTGGAAAGTCGTATGGCCTGATGACGAGCTCATGCCGAGTTTCGAATGATCCTGATTGCTCTGATCCTGTATCTACTGGTGTAAATGTCCTCGATGACAAAGTCCAGGAAAGAAGCTCACAAAGACGAGAAGCGAGTGTGTGCGTATGTGTTTTAAATATGGCCATTTTACTCCTTTTAAAAGAGGGCAAAAGGTCGCCTACTACAACAGTTGAATCTACATCAAAAGCATTGCAGTTTAAAGTGGTACAGCAGGTTCAACGGTCTAAATGGGTAAATTAGTGACTGGGGGTTATACAGTTCTTGGAACACAGAAATTCGCATTTCACTTTAATTCAATTCAAACAACAGAATCAGATCCAGTTCTGTAATTAGGCACTGCTAGGCAATTGCCTGGGGCCTTGAACCTGTAGCTCCCCACCCTAATCAGCCGTCCCCCACTATAAACACTTCAAAACCATCTTTAAGATTATTCTGTTCCTGTTGTTAAGTAATCTGGGAATTCTTTAAATACCATACGTCAAAATAGCATCAGAAAGCCTAATTCATGTTTATCTACTATTTGTCCTTGACTGGACGGTCTTAGCTGTAAAAATGAAGCGTTATACTAAAAGGAAAAAGCGAGAAGACAGTAAAAGATATATCACCACACTACCCAAAGTGATGAGTTTTCTTACATTGCCAGTGGTCAGACTAGGAGATCGAACTGACAATAATAAGTGTCGAAGAAGTTGCTAAAAACTCCACCTCTCTCTCTCCCTCTCTGTATCTTTCTCTCTCTTTCTCTCAAACATAATATACATGACTTGCCTTAAAAATAATTTACCAACGCCAATGTCCCACCCTTTTCCCTCTCATACTGTACTACACTGCAGCATACTCTATGGCAGTAACTGCTCGGTGGTTATATTTGCTAAAGTATCTAGTTTGATTAGTAAAATAAACTTTGGCATTTTGGCAAATGCTGGCGTTATCTGAAACTCCATTTCCTTTGGGCAACCATTGTTTATTGGGCACGTTATTAGTGGCTGTGTGCTGTAGCTTCACCATCACTATTCTGTCTTCATTTGGGCCAAGACATTTGCAGTAAGATTACATGCTGACAGGTGCCGTATAGGGACGGCCCTAGCTGTTTGTGCGTGTGTGTGTACCATGTTTTTATGCATTGCGGAGACCTTTTTGGGTCGTTTTGTCCCCTAAAATCACTTTTATTAGGTTTTTTTGGGCTTTGTGGGGACATTTGAGAAGTAAAAGATGTGCATTTGGTTACTGAGGTTAAGGTTAGGATTAGCTGTAGAATTATATACAGGTAGTCATTATGGGAGTCTATGAAATGCCCCCGCAAAGATAGTTTTATGTACGTGTGTGTGTTCTTGTACTTGCTACTTAGTGAGAACCAAAATGAGTTTTTAACCAGCAGAGGTGGTCCTCACTTCTTTAAACTGCTTTTACAAAAGAAAATACAAGTTTATTTGCAAAACTAAAAGTGTAGAAAGATTAGCTTTTGGTTACTGAGGTTATGGTTAGGGTTGTGTTTGTTGTTAGGTGTAGTATTATTTAGATACAGTAATATAGAAGTCAATGGAGGTCTTCACTACTATATAAGTACAAGGGCGTGTGTGTGTGTGTGTGTGTGTGTGTGTGTGTGTGTGTGTGTGTGTGTGTGTGTGTGTGTGTGTGTTTAAAAATGAATGTGGAGGGCCCAATGCGTGTATTCGCCTCGGTTCCCAAAACTGCTAAATCCGCCACTGGACAAAATGCTATATTGTAATTACATCTTTTTTCCCCACACGTCGGCTGAAGATTATTAATGATGCAACATCGCTGGACCTGTAGATAATCTCGTCTGCGATAATCTCGATTTTTAATCTCGGTGTTTTCTGATACGAAACGGCGCGCTCAAGTTTCGGTAAAGCGCGCTCCGTTCAGGACCCCGGTGTCGCGCTCGCGCGTCAGACTCCGCCCCCTTACTACACGCGCGCACTCACTCACTCAGCGTTGTCTCGCGGGCGCAGCGCGTGGCGAGCACACATCACGCTAACGGAGAGAGGGTCGCGGCGCGCGGAAAGCGGCACTTTTTGGGCGACTTCGGCGGCGCGTGAACACGTCGGTTTACTTCCTCGGGACGTTTTGAGAATGACGTCGCCTAGCAACGTCTGCTTCCTGTTGCCTGTTGCTTTTCATCTGCGTAAGTTCATTCGTGACATTACGTCTTATTACGAAGTTTTAATTAGACTTTAGTGACTAATTGACTACGAACTGGTCGTTTCCATGCAGATATGTGTTAATCCAGGGCTACAGTAATGCAGCAGAAGAGGAAATTGTAGGCATTTATTTAAACGATGTTGTTTAATGATGGCTGTGATTTATTTGTAATGCCAAAACATTTGAAACCTCTGAAATGTTGAAATGTCGCTGCCGTTCTCACCTCTTCCTCGAAGCTGGTCAGAAACCGCAGTGGTGTTGTGACAACTGGAACAACTCCAGCGACAGCCGCATGTGTCTCCAGACTGTACGGGAACACAAGCGTAAACGCGGCGCGCGCAGGGGACCGGGTGCGCGTGGCCGGTAGCGCTCGGCTCGCGTGATGAAGTTGCGAAAAGCTTTAGCGGAGCGGCGAGATGAAAGTCTGGGAAGAGAAACACGCGTATGGGAATAAATCATAAATGAACATATCTGCGCTCTCTCTCTCTCTCCCTCCCTCTCTCTCTCCCTCTCTCTCTCTCTCTCTCTCTCTCTCTCTCTCTCTCTCATTTCAGTTCCCTGTAGTTTTAGCAGCACGATAGACAACGACATTGTTGTAGAGTTTAAGTTCCAAAATGAAGAACAAAAAGTGAGTGCGCGCGCCCGCGTGTGTGTAGGTATGAAAGTAAGTATCAAACCACTAATAAGACCAAGAAGACCAAGTGTGTTCATAAAGTCTGTATAAATAGAAAAACAAACACAGAATGGAGTTTCTCTCTCTCTCTCTCTCTCTCTCTTGCCCCCCCCCACCCCTCCGAACCGGTTTTTTTTTTAACCCCCAATCTCTCTCATCTCCTCCCTTCATATCTCTCTCTCGCACACACACACACACACACACACACACACTACCTCTTTAATGGGACGCGCCATATCACAGTGGGATATTTTTGGAAGACATAAAAGAAAAATCTATTACGTTGACGACTGTAAATCGGGAGTGAAGCGGGACTGTGTCCGGTCCACGAGCTTTGAGCGGCTCCGGTGCTGAGCCGCTAATCCACGCGCCACCGGAGGCAGCTCGCGTCAGAGGCTGATGATATAATGCGTGACTCTGACATTTTACGCCTTTAATCCCACTCACAGTGCGCGTGTGACCTCCGACATCATCACATATATAACAGCTTAATGCAGCGTCACGACCGATAGATAAGAAATGTTTCATATGAAAATATGTCTAATTTCACCTTACACACATTTCAACTTTGTGCAAACTTGCAGCAGTCGCTCAGTTCATTTACTTAAAAAAAATCCTAACACATAGTAACTCCTCATGCACGATTTTTACAACCTCTTTAGTCCACATTAGATTTTAATCAGCTTCTGCTGACAGTGGAGTTTGGTTTGCCATCAGGGTTCTTTTTTCTTATATGGAAAAGGACATGAAACGTTACGCTTCTTAAAAAATTAGCCATTTTTCCAAATGACATTTCAGGCACCAGCTGTCCAACTGTTTTGCAATCTGTTAACTGCTGTCTCATGGTGTTTTAGAAACTCTAAATGGATATTTTGATTTTCATCTGAGTTTTTAACAGAAGGCACAGCTGGTAATTAGTATGTGTCAGTATGTTATTATGTCATGTTTAACTCTTTAAGGTTTTTTTTTAAGTTGATGGCATTATAGCTTTGCTATTCAATAAAACCTGAAAATGTGCTAAACAGTAATACCGCACACTGGATTATAATAAGTATGTTTGCAGTACTTTCTATTTGATGCAAGTTGGTGCAGTACTACAAAGTTGAGAAATGTGTCCATATTGTTGTTTCATTTTAAGATAACGCTTTCACAGTCCTCGGCCTTGGCTCCTACATCAGCATTAAACTTTACAGACAAAATGCTTGCTGGATTGTTAAAGTGCAGCTAATGAAATGAATTTAGAGCTGTGAATGTTGGCCCTTCATTAATGTCGAACATGGAGGGAATTTAATGCAGTTAGGTATTAAAAGTGTAGGAAAGGACACTTAGAAAAGAAATGTGCTGTAGCTGTTTTACCACTCCAGCACCGGCTAAATATAAAGAACTGAGGAGACAAAAAAATCTAAATGATGACGTTGCTTTTAATTATATTCAAATTATATAAATTTAATGTTCCTTGTAAGTGACCAACATTTCCAAGAGTTAACCATGTGCACTCAGATATACAGTTTGAGTACAATTGTCTCATTTTGTTCTTATATATATTAGTTTGGTGTCAGAGCAAATAATCAAGATCTTAATGTCCGATCAGATAAGAAAGCTGAATTCACGCTGGTTCAAATGAGAGCATACCTGGTGTATGCAGTGCCAGCCTTGAATATGAGATACTGAAACTGAGAGAGTTTGTTGGAGCATGCAAATCCTAAACTTTTATTAATGCTCAGGCTTGGCTTTTCTCATCACATCTAAGGTGTATCTTTAATTCAGAATGTGTCACTTTGCTGTCAAAGTTTTAGAACATAAATTCTTTATATTTCATATGCTGGTTTGTCTAAAACAGATTTAAATGTGTTACAGCGTATAGCTTTCACTTCTTGAGTAATGTGTAAATATTGTATGTTTAACTGAAAGTTATTTTTGGATAAATATGAATTAATCTTTTATATTCCACTATCCACAATCAGTGTATTTTTAGTAGTGTTCATATATCTTGCATTCCTTACTAGCGTAGCACCTTTACCAACATATCAGTGGCTAAATAATTGGCTTCTGATTTGTAATAATTAATGTTAATGAACGGAAAACACCATATTGCATTTGGGCAAAGTATTTTAGTGATTTAAATACAATTTAACTTGTCAGAGAGCATTAGATTGGAAAAATGTCTCTCAGGCTGAGCCTCTAAGGGTTACTTTAAAAAAATGTTTTAGTGATGATTAACCCCAAAATCTATGGGCTAGCCTTCAGTCTCAAAAGAGTACAGGATTTAAGCAGAAACGCTGCAGGGAGAAATAAACAAGCAGTACTTGTTTGTAGTTTGTGTGCATTTAACACATCAGACACCATTCTACTAGTTCACTCCATCCTAACTGGCTCCACGCTGGCCTTGCCACAGTAATTTCCCTCCGGTCACTCTTGGTGGAGGCTTGTCGTGTGGCGAGGCCCCTAAACAAACACGGTGTAATGACAGCGTGAATGAGAATGCTGTCTTCCTCTTCCCACCCCCATCTGATACTTGGGATGAATATTCATGGCCAATGAGACTTGCTTTTCATGAGGAATCACAGGAACTTGTGTCCTCTGAGCACTAATGAATCCTAGGATGATTCAGTCGCTCTAAAGTGTACCCGTGTGTGTGTATGGGAAAGAGAGAGATGGAGGGAGAGAGAGAGAGAGAGAAAGAGAGAGAGAGAGCTAATTAAAGTAAGCTGAATAGCACATGCACTGCTTCTGTGTAGAGACCCCTGGTATTTACTAACTGGACGTCCAAGGTCACTGCAGCATTTCCAAGCTGGCAGAAGATGTGTCGGCTGCAAATTTGCACCAGTGGTGTGTGCGTGTATCTTGCACGTTATGCGGAAAGTAAATGCAAAACTTAATGCTATGGTTGCAAAGACCTTGCAAAGTGCCTCTTTGAAAGAATTTCAGTTGAACATTTCATAGCAGCCCCCTCAACCCTTATTTGTGTCTTATTTATGAATAGAGCCAATAAAATAAAGATAAGGTTTTGAGTTTGTAAGGTGTTAAGTTATAAAGGTTTAAATAATCCTGTGATACTATAGGGGAATGAGCGCATTGTGATGTATCTAAGCCAAATGATGTGCAATGTGGAAGCATTCTTTGGTCTTCCTTTTAGATGAAAGCATTCAATGCCTTACCACCTGCAGTTTGGACTTGATAATCCACCTGAAGCTATGCAGGCTTGGGTCTGACCAGTACTTGGATAGGAGACCAACTAGGAAAGCAGAGTTGCTGCTGGAAGAAAGGTGGCGAGATGATCCAGGCTAACCACTGGGATCTACAGGGGTCCCACTTTTTGTAAAGATGTAATTTAATTGCAGTAGCTGATGTGTAGTATTTTGGGGAGGCTTGTCAGTGGGTTCCCCCCCCCCAACCCTGGTTCTCTTTAGATCACAGTGAATCTTGCGTGTGTCCCTCATACAAATCGTGAAATCTTCATAAGTGGACATCTGTCATTTTTTCGTCATGGTTTTGCAAAAATATGGGACAAAGTGCATACCATACAGGGACACGTCTTTTCTCTTTCTAATAGGGGACGGCTGGGAAACCTAGATTTAGGACACTATTGTGCTTCAAGATGGCGGCTTATAAATTGTATCAGAAAATCTGCGATACCTCCGCTGACGCGCTGTCCGCCATCACGAACGCCACGATTAATTATTTCAAAAACCTTAGGTGTTAACGTTACCGTACAATGTCACTCAGTTCAATGTGAATAATTTTGGTGGGAGAATGGTTTAGGTTGTCACCTTTTTGAGCCCTTCTGAGTTTGCAGGTATGTAATGAGATGTGAAACTCAAGTTTAGAGTTTCTAAGCTCATAAAAGCTCCTTGATCAGAATGGCTGCTGCAGCATCACCCAGGTGAAGCCACACTTTGGTGTTGGATGAAGTGGGCGCACATTGTCTCTGAAAACCTTTGAGTTTCTAGAAAGGTGTGATGTGAATGTAGCATTCATTCATGTTGATGTTAACTCTTCATTAAGAGTCATCTTTTAGTTGTTATCCAAGATATCCGTCCACACATTATTAAAATATATTTAATACTAATTCAGTACAATTGCTATATCAGTACTTTAATTGGTGTATTTTACTAATGGTATCTGAAGATAAAGTGTGTGGTGTAGTGTAGAACACTCGTTGAGAAAAACAAATCTTTGCTGTCATTTCTGATTTGGAGGTGTTTTGGAGAAGGGCATAAGGAAAGATTAATATGGCTGTCACTTCTTGTTGACCACACTTGACTGACTGCTCACTCGACTGGGCAGTTGAGATTTCTTAATACAACTGAGCAGAGGCAGAACCACTCTGAGTTGCTGTGTGACTTTCAACCCCTGGGGAACAAGTAAGAGCAGTTTGCCCAAGATAACCAGCAGAGTGGAACCATGTAAACGGGGCGGAGGTCAGAAAAGAGGTCAAAGGAATTGTTTGTCAGTTTTTCAACATATCTGTATTGTTCATCCATTAAATGTCTGCAGCTGTGGAAGATCCACAGTTGTGTGTCTTCACTTATAATCTGCACTAAAGTTTTTTTTTCCGTATTTGATTCCCATTATTTTTACAACCTTGTATTTGGAACATTTATTGCTATGAATAGAAATAGCAAAATGTAAAAAATATTTAGGACAAATTGTGGATCTTTAATTTACGACTTTCATGCACCACTTGAGTGCACACCCATCCATAGATTTTGACTTAGTGGCTCATAATTCATGCGTGAAAGTGTTACAGTCAACATATTAAATTGCAAGCCAGTGAAAAAAGCTTTTTGAGTCTACGAATGAAAATTCAAGAAAAGAAGTTGACTGTAGTGGTGGTGGCGGGTTAGCGGTAGGATGCTCACCTTCGAACCAAGAGGTTGTAGGTCCAAATCCAACTCTTAAGCACCACCATTGAACCTCTGAGCAAAATCCTTAACCCCAGGTTGCTCTAAGGAGACTGTCTCTGGCAGCTGGTAAATGCTGTAAATGTGTCTTAGACAAACAGGAAAAAAGAGGGAAAAATGCAAGCAAGATGTGTATGGTTTGTCCAGTGAAGAAAAAACTTTAGAAGCAAAAGAAGTAGGTTTTCAAGGACCAGTGTAAGGCACCATCTAAAACTAGTTTGCAGGGTCAACCTTTTTTTTGTAGTGAAAGTAAGAAAACTGTTGAGAGAATCAGAAAGAGGGAGAGAGAGTTGAAGAAGACCAGTCTATACACCTGGAAGCATGTGCTAATCCTGATAAGTTACAGCTGGGCACTTTGGTGCTGTAGTCAATAAAAACTCATTAGAGCAGCGGCTGAACTCCACTGCGAGTGTCCACTCCAATGAGCGTCGCATTTATTCTCCATCACGGAACTAGAGATAGAGCTTCATCGATCCCCACCTTAAGCTCATTTATTTGGTGGATGGAGAATTGCTTTAATGTGGTCCTAACCTGCACATTCTTGCCTTAGAGGTTTAGTTTTTTTCAGTGTGGGGTTGTGGCTGTTTGTTTGTACCTTTCTGTTTTGGAGGGACAGTCAAGGAATGATGGAGCTGCAAGATGTAAAAACAAAAATCTCTTTTGCCTGGCCCACTAATATGACTAATGCCCTGAAGAGTCACCTCTTCCTAGATCCTCATAATATTTGAGACTTGTTATCACCAGAGACCAGAATAACAGGACTCCTCTGCGAGCTCCAGTTCTGTCATTGTAAGAACACCATCTACCTTCGTCGCGTCTGCTTCTGGTCTTCAGATGCCAAATCTTAGGAGCCCCTGGTGTCTTTTACCTGAAATAGCAGCAGCTCCACCACTCTCAGTTCCAGACATCTACACCTCCCTGCAGTTCTAAACCTCTAAATAAGTCCCCAAGCAGGTTTATGAAGAGCTGGAGCGAACAGATTGACAGAATCATCCCCAACATTTTAGTGCCACTGTCCTCTTGTGTAATGCAAACAGACTCACCCGCCAATCAGATGCACTCCCTACTTGAACCCTACCTGTGCGTCTGAGCTATCCAGCCTGCCCAGGGAGCTCCACTGGGACAGAGAAGACCCCAACTGCCCCGACAATCCCTCCCAGGCGTGGAACATCCCTGTCAGAAGTGGCCATGGGCTATGTTCCTTAAATGCATAATAGATCCTGAAGTTCTCTTGTGTTTACTTGACTTTTTTATCAGCTTACATAAGAACTTGCTAGGTAAACTATTTGATGTTGTTAATCTTTTATGGCTTGGCACAGAGAATTCTCATCGTTAAATAATGCAAAGTGGAAAGGCCAGATGCGTCTGCCACGGTTCAGCTCCTCTTCTGCAATACCTTTTGGACCACCTCACAACGTCCAGTGCCCCAGCCAAGACATGCTGTTGCTTGCGTTTTAACCGCCAACATCTATAGCAAACACATACAGGATTCAAAAAGAATACTCACGCCCTGATTAAGCCTATGTGTTGTCAGTAGAGCGGCTGATCAAAGTGAGACGAGTCTCTCAACTTCTCATGCTCTTCCACTCCCATTTCATCTCAGATTTGGGTCTGCGATTACACATCAACACCATTTCACATATCTTTCAGCGTCAGTCAGTCAGATGACGTGCCACAAGTTTGAGAGTTTCAAATTCACAGTGAAGGACCAAGTCTGCTTTTGATCACTCCAAATAGACTGGTATGTTTTTTTGCTCTAGAAAACTTTATAATTTATGTTTTTTTGTAAGACGGAACATGCAATATGATTTTTATCACCACAGACCAGAAAGACTTTCTTTTCCAGGCCATGTACTAACTAGGGGTTCGTTTCGGTACTGAAACCGAAACAAAACTGATATAGAAGTCACAGCCTCAGCCTACGAATCAGGAAAACCTCTGCATAATCTATTAATGACACTAAAAAGAGCAAATCATTTTTATTGACATGGTTTACACTATGATACTTATAGCAAGATCTGTTTATTGGTCAGTCTTATACATTACATTATTCTTTATTTATATAGAGGACCTTTGTGCCTATCTGTGTATGTATGTGAAAGTGAGTGATTATTTCTCATTGTGAACACACCACAGCACAGCACACAGTGCACCACAACAAAATGTGACCTCTGCGTTTAACCCAGTTTTACGGTCACCAAACCAAAGTTACAGTGACAGTGCACCACCACTGCTCTAGCAAGTGTTAAAAAAAGTATTAGTACTTGGGTAAATAATTAAAGTTTCCTTCCCCAGCAAGTGGAAATGCAGTTTCAGAAGAAAATGGTTTAAACATAAGCGATAACATTTCTTAGCGTAAGCCAAACACAAGTCGTTGGTACCAAAGAAAGGCAGTAGATTTTCTCAGCAGATGGATCAATCCCAACTGTTTCACCAGATGTGCCATCTTTTGTCAGGGTTTGTTAGAACAGTCTGCATTTCAATTTTTTTAAAATGTCTATCGGGATATTGGTTCTTTTTATTATCCCCACGGTTGCCCGACCTTCTCATTACAAGGGCTTTTGTGTCGCTCTTTTGTGATGCGCTTTTTGCAGGCTAATTGGTTTTCGGCTATTGTGCATTTATATGCCAATGCCAAGTGGTTGCAGACAAGAACCTCCAATTTTTGTTCTGCAACCCATTCAATGTTGGTATTGTGAATCTCAGAACAAAACCATGGATCTGGAGTGCAACTTGCCGAATGTCGGAGAAGCCAATGCTCATGGCTAGAGAGCTGTTTGATGAGAGCGGGGATGAGTCCGCCGATGTGGAGGTTGTAAGGTTGTTTCTCTTATTAGAAAAGGTTTAGGCTGCTGCTGTGAATGAAAAGCTCCCTGGAACACTTATTTGTCCCTCCAACTATTTTTATTTCCATTGCCTGGATAGTCATCTAGACCATCTTTGGGCATGCACAGACCTCACCTGCCACAGTTTCTGTTTTGCCATCTCTCTATTTTAATTGCAGCATTTTGTCAATGCTGGCTCTTGAACCCTTGCTTCGGAGTGCTCATATAGCTATTTTAAACACTCAACAAGGCTTGATGCAATTCCCCATATTCAGAGACTCACCCATATCCATTATCACTGTCAAGCAATTGCAGGCAGAAATTTGGTGAAACTGAAACTGATGTGATATTCCTATTATTACACAAATTCCGCATGCAAACAAGAGAATCGGAACTGATAGCATTACGTTTTTTACTGGTCCTGTTCCCCTGTGAGCCAAACAACCAACAGTGGGCAGTTGGTAATGTTTTGTGTTTCATTGCTCATTGGTACAGATGTGACTGGAACAGAAAAGTGAATCTTTACCAGAGATATGAGATACCTAGTTTCCGGAGGTAATTATTCAGTCTGCCTGTTCAGTTAACCAAATTAACCAATGATTATTCATAATCTGCAGTGGAGTTTAAATGGTGGGAACAAACCTCTGGTAATTAATTTCATTTGATGAACTTGGATGTCACGCCCCTGCTATTAAACTCAGATTTTACAGATCCTGTGAAAATGTGCAGTCTGTACACATAACTGTCTTTCCTTCAGCAATAAAAAGTTAAAGGCATTGTAAATAGCTTGTCATGGTTAAGCTTTCATTGCCCACTATGCAGTTGCAGGACTGGCTTTTGTAGCAATGTTCCAAAAAAGTAAGAATGTGGTATCAAGGGTCTGATCTTTGGTCATTGTGAAAACACCACAGCCACATTTAACCCATCCATGTAAGAGCACTGGACAGTTAATGCAGGAAGCAACCAGTTACCTTGCTTAAATGTGCCTCAAGGCTACCCCCTTACCTTTCTGGTATTTAAACTGTTGACCGTCTGATCACAGCAGCCATTATAATACCACCGTCCCTTTATTAAGGAATTGTTTAACAGTAGTAATCAAGTATTTTTACTTACCCTCATATCCCTTATATGTAAACAGAAGAACATGAAATGGAAACAGCATGAACGATTTTCAGCAGCTGTATGACATCAGCGTAACGGTTAGGGAGTTTTCCCAGTGATGGGAAGATTGCCGGTTCGAATCCCGGGCCAAGCACTGCTCCCCGGGCACTGCCCATGTTAGCTACCCACTGCTCCTTCACGAATGGTTCAAATGCAGATTTCATTGTGGTGCTGTAGTGTGTTCACAATGACAAATAATCACTCACTTTCATCTCCATATCACATGGAAGTTTGCTGTCATTTGTAGACTGAAAAGTTCTGAATTCACTGAAAGGGAAAACATGAACTTAAAGCCGGAACCAATTAGCAGCCTTTTACCATTTGATAAAACTTCAAGTTCAGCTGAACATGTACTTTGAGACTGGTTTTGTAATTAGGAGATCTCTCTGCACAAGAACATCTGCTAAATGTCCTAAATGCTGTAAATAGAAATAAAATAGCAGAGTGGTATTGGCTCTAGATTTAAATATCAGAGATATTGTAACTTTTCTATCTCAGATGTAGTCCAGACTGTGGTTGGTTTTCTGTAAATGTTAGGCAGCAGGGTTATGAAGCATTAGTGGTACACAGTTATCCATTTGGGAGTCCACTCCTATTCCCCTATTACTTATTATGTAATATTTTCCCTGTGTGTAATCATTGAACATTACTGTATAAAGCTCGCATCAGCATCTTATATAATATTCTGACAGAAATTATAATGATTTTAATTTTGCTGGGTTGCTTCCTCGTCTGACTCTTTGCTAATGAAGACAGTAAGGGATTCAGACAAGTCTTAAGTAAAGACCATTTTTAAAGACACAAAAACTGCATCTTTGAAAGAGGGTTTTAAAAATACTCTGCTTTCTCTCGAGCCTCATTAGTATGATGTAAGCATGTGATAATTTAAGACCTAGCCTTTAATAGCATGCAAGCTCACCAGTTTTACTGCCTTAATGCAGACATAATGGGGCAGTGGTAATTGTATAGCTTTCTAAGCGTCGCTCGTTACATGAAAGAGCAAGTGTGTAGAACAATCATCACAGGTACAGAAGGAGCTTGTGGTGCATTGCGCATAATTACATATAACAGTCCACAACTCCACCTTGTTAACTCTTTACATTTTGCAACAGAAAAGGTCAGCCCAAAACTACAGTAGTAATTTTATCGAAGAAATTCGATCCACATATGTGCTAAAACTGGGCAATAGGACTTCATATCATGTCAATAATTATTTCGAATTTTTACCTTGGATTTGATTAACAAGCTATTATTTATTTTGAAAATCAGCCATTGGGCAAAGTGTTTGAATTATGGTTGAAAATTAAAATGAGACATCCTATTAGCAGTTTTGATACCTTTTTGTCATTTGGGCAGCTTGGTTATGTGCACTAAAGAGCAGTAGATTGTAGATGTTCATAAGGGCCTTAAATACATAAATACATGTTAATTTATTTAGAAGGGGCACGTGTTCATATTTTACCTTAGTTTAAACACTGAACTATCTACTTCCACACAAAACAATAACATTTTAAGTGAGTGATTATTTGTCATTGTAAACACACCACAGCACCTGCACAGCACACAGTGTACCATAACAAAATGTGACCTCTGCAGTGGGAAGCTTTAGCAGTGCTTAGGGACAATACTTTGCTCATGAGTATCTCAGTGCTACCTTTAATGGTCCTGTACTTAAAACTACGTAATAAGTTTTAATTGGATTTAGTCCCATTTTAAATAGACACATACATATTAGATCTCTGCTACTCAGATGTTTATGAGGAGTGAAATGACAAGTTTCCAAGAGATTGGAATAGTGTAAACTTGCAAACAGATTTGTTTTCTCAGAAATGCTTGATCCTCTTAATTTCACCAACAGTAAGAGAAATCAATACGGTTTAGTGCTGTGATATTTTTGTCAAAATACTGTATTGAGTATTTTCTTATTGTGTTTTATTGTGTTTGAAATCACACCTAAGTGAGAATGAATGATGTTTCATCCGTTGTAATTCACTTGTGTTTTCGCCTGTAGAATTTAAAATTGTGTTGATGTGCTGTAGGTAACAAAAGAAAATAAATTATGGAAGTCTACTCTAATTCCAATCAGAAAAATTAATTAATTCTACAGGATATTAAAAATTCAATGCTATTTTATTGTGCAAAGTGTAACAGTGCTGCAAAATAAGAGATGAGAAAGAACTTTATTAATCCCGAGGGAAATGCTGAGAAATGCTGCAGCCATTAACAGCGTTCATTGCACTGTGTTATGACATATTATTCATAATACTAACATCAAAATTATTGTTAGTTTGTGTAACTGCAACCCTTTGTTTTATTGCTTCAGTTTAGGCATGAAGCTACCAATATCAAGCATTCTGTCTGATTATTCTTTCATTCAATAGAGTAATCAAATAAATATTAGTTTAGTAATAAATTGCATACAGTAAAAAATGTCAAAACCAACACTATTTAGTATGTTTGCATTTTAGTCCCACATTCTAAAAGTCTTTTTTTCTGAAAAGCAAAAATTAAAAGGTTGACACAGTGCTGCTTGAAAGTTTGTGAACCCTTATGAAATGTCAGGTTTATGTTCATCATTTGCATGTACCTGTTTTGAGGGAACTGTGCAAGAAGCCAGCAGACTACGTGGAAACATGGAACCAGAGTATGAACCACAGCTGCATTGGTAAAGTCATGTAGGTAATAGACTCATATGTGGGTGCTCAAGTGGGTGCTCCTCAGTAATCAATTAAGCAGACCAATCAAACGAGACATTGTTTGGAAAGATTAGGAAATCACACAGATCAACAATGCCGAGAGGAAGGGAGACATACGAGGACATCAGGAAGACATCAGGTGGTGACAGCCCATCAGTCTGGGGGATGCTACAAGACAAGCTCCAAAAGATTCCAGCTCCATCCATCCACTGTAAGACAAATCATTTACAAATGGAGGGCGCTCAGTATCACCTCAACTCTGCCCAGAAATGGGCAGCCTTCAAAACTTTCACCAGAACAATAATAATTCAGGTAAAGTCCAACCCACACATCACCTCCAGAGAGTTGCAGACCTCCCTGATAGCATCTGGAATAAATGTATATTCGTCTACAATCAGGCATTAGTGAATAGACATTAGAGCAGACTAGTTGCAGTTGTTAGAATGAAGCCTCTGTTCTCAATAAAAAACTTTGCCAGAGAGCACTTAGACAAACCAGAGGCCTTCTGGAAGTCCATTCTCTGGACAGATGAGTCCAAAATTGAATTATTTGGCCACCATCACATGCGCCATTGTTTGGTGTTGACATTCAAGCAGCACTGTATATACAGTGTAAAACTAAATCACAAATATTTAAATTAATTGCAACCAACACACCATGTCATAACATTAGTGACGCTCAGGCTTTTGCAAATCTACTGCAACATGTTATTTTTATGGTTATTTTCTTGAGTACTTCTTGTTAAATTCTTTAGTATAACTTCTTACGCCGGGTTTACTACTGAAGTCTAACTGGTAACCATTTTGATTTATAAATGATTTACATCATGGAGTTTTTACGTTAAGCTACTTGTGCTTCCCAAGCAATCATTTAAGCCTTAATTCTGTATTCACTGGAGCTGGATGACCTTCATTGAATTCTCACATTCTTGAGAGTCTTTGGTTGCCAAATACCCAGTTGGCGGTTTGTTTTCCCCTATGTTGATAGCTGTCAGCAGGAACATGTTCAAGGTGTTGCCATGTCCTCCAAATTCCTCTGGTTTCATTCCACTCAGGCATCTGAGTTCATTCCATGGCAGCTCCACAACACTGTTAATGTCCTAGTTCCAGATATCACAGGATACCTTTAAAAGATCTGCGTACCTTCCCATCCTCCTGTTTATACATTTTTATCTCTCACCAAACCACACTTCAGTGATATGTCATGTAGCTAGTAACATATTTGAGTGTTGAATTTAACCTGGTTATCATCTGCACAAGAAAACTTGATATAGCATGTATGAGTGTCGGTGGGAATTTTCAAAGGTGTGAACGTGATCTGTGAGGTTTAGTTCCATGTCCTTGCTCAGGACATCTGAATGCTTTCAACTCGATACCTTGGAGACTTTGATATTCTTTTCCCTGGCCATTTTGTTAGCGTCTGAAGTCGCTCGTTATTGTCGGATGAAATTACAGAAGGCTTGTGTCTTTACCAATTAGAGTGAGGGCTGATAAAGGGTTAGCCATATCCTGTTGATCCTGTTAAAGAACCCGAACACCTAGAAATCGAAGGTGATGGTGGGACATTGCTTATGACCGCCAGTTCCACCCCCACTGGCTATCACATCGCTTCAGTTAAGCTGCAGTCTTCTTGAGATTTCAGTGTATTGGGAAATGTGTTTAATGTGTTCTCTTTTGTACTCTTTTGGTAAGACCCGGAATAATGACAGTATATTTTTATGTAATATACATAATATATGTATGTAGTATGTAGTTTTTAACTGGTGACAAATGCATGCTTGCACACTAGGGCTGCATGATTAATCGTTGAAAAATTGTGATCTTGATTTACACCTTCATGCAATCTCATTTCTAAATGACACCGATTCTTCTACGGGTGGGCTGGTGGGCTTGTTCCTTGTCCCTCTAATGTAGTAAATGACCATATCGTGAATATCAAGTTCAAATCTTCACAGTAATGTTAAACAGACATGTACGTCACTTTTGCGTTCTCTGCCCTCCCAAAAGAGAGTGCTCTCTCCCCGCCTATCCAGAAAACCCTCCTAGCGCGTTGTTCCTTGCTTGTAAGAGGCACACGTTTTTTTTGTTTACGTGCCGGAGCTGCAAGATGGTGACGACCAGCTTTTACGCGAGGAGTGTTTCTATGGCGTGTCATGGTATTATGCCGTACGTTTGGGGTGCATGCTGTAAGCACATATGCATAGATTAGAGAACTATCACCCTGTATAGACACATTAGGGTAGCAGGCGAGCACCATTCCTTATATGTTTTTAAGGGGCATTAAGTATAGGTAGCTACTGGCATGTCATTCTAGTGTTTTAGAGCAGACTAGTTGCAGGGTAAGCATGTTTTATTAAGTTCTTTGCTTTAGCGCCGTGTTTTCACTCCTCCACTCCTTGTCTCTTGTTCCGTTTACCAAAATGAACTTGGACACAATTTTTACTATTAACTTGTTTTGAGTGTGTGATTTTGCATGCCTGTTAGCCTGTTGCGTGTTTTGTTCTGGAAGCAGAGAGAGACAGAACTAAATATTCACACGATTTCAGAGACATTCATTGGACGTGGTTCCGAAGAAAATCAGCTCTGGTTCTGTTACTCTGTGCACAAAAACACAAGTAGATGCGTAATAAATTACATTCTTTGCAATGTAAACACACTGTGCGTGATTGCTCGAAACTTGATGCTTCAAAACTCCCAACCTTCCCCTTTATTACAGACAAAACTCCTATTTTAGCTGATAAATAACAACAACCAGAGTTTGACTCACAATACAGCTATTTACTTGATATTATTCCGGGCACATGTTCATTGCATTACTGTGACGCGGCGCCGAGTGGTGGTGCAGGGGATTGTGGGAAATGTAGTTCTCTTCCAGAAAGAGAGAATATATCTTGATTAATATCTTATATATAATACGTTCTAAAGAAATCACACTATTTTTGGAACTTTACTTGAACGGCCAATTAAGTGGTCTTTTCTTTTGTCAAAGTTAATGAGTGCAATAAACATTTCAGTTTATTTTAAAAAATCGTGCAGAAAATCGTGATCTCAATTCTTATCAAGAAAATCACGATTCACAGTTTTTCCAGAATCGTACAGCCCTATTGCACACATAGCTTCAAAAGCTGTTCTAATTCCATATGTATTCTTTTCCCAATGCCCTTGAGGCTATACACATCACCTTTCCGCACTAAAGCTGGCAGTGGTGGACCAGAGACCGCTGAGTATCCAGGACAGGCCTGGATAGTAGTTTTTTCCTGAAACTACCCCTGAAGACCAGATCTGTCTGTACTAACAGGCGGAGCGCTTTAACACCACCTCTCTTTGTACTCCGCTATGTTCCAATTACCGGTCCTCACCTAGAGGATGACCTGCACACCTAAGCTCCAACTCCTAACGAGTGTGATGGTGCCAACTCGAAACAGTGTCACTCTCGTTTTCCAGCTTCATTAGTGAGGACTAAATGTTGACATCTGTTTCTGCACCCGTTCCTGTCGCTCATCCCAAACATCGAGTCAAAAGCCAGATTGCTCCTGTTGCAGTCTGCTTTTTTCCCCTTTCTATTCCTTCACTTCTCGCCACCTTGGCCGCTCCCTGCGTTGCCTGGGAATTAAGAGTTGACGAAGGCACTTCTCTTCCCTCCCCCATTGAGGGCCAAGGGAACAGAGGTGTGAATGGAGAACGGGAAGAGGTTAACCAATCATTTGGAAAGGGGAGTTCAGCAGCGGAGCTAATTATCAGGTGTTGTTTGTGCAAGGCCGTCCTGTGCGGCCAAGCAGCTGGAGCTCCGATTTCAGAGGGTTGGCTCAAGGGAAATGAACTCTCGCCTCTTGCACGCCATGCCGTGTACGTCACCCTTAACGATGCAACTGCAAGAGAGAAAGAAGTTGCCATAGTGTTGAAGAAGAGCCTGGAAGTGTTGCTGCCTTTGAACGGTTAGAAAATATCGTTCTGTGAACTTTGCGTACTGGCAGATAGGCACTCAACTGCAGAGATGTTGCACTTTTCTTTATGTTAGAATATAAACCATTGGCACAGCCTAGGACTAAAATCAATTTTCTTCCAATTCATATTCGATGAGAATTTTGCCTTATAACTATACTTAGATGTGGTGTACAAAACAACCCGTCATGTTTTTTTTTTGTGCTCAGCCTCGGCCTGTTTTGATGTTGGGCTTTCCAAGCATGAGCATGAGAACCTCATGAGACTGGCGATGACATAATGCATGCCTGTCGCTGCACACTAGGGACTAACTCCCTCATTCTTAAAAGCACAGAACATTTTTGCCTCATCCAAATGCCCAACCTCTTTCTGTCCCATCTACTGGTTTTGTACCCTGCCTGTGTTCACGCAAGAAGACATTAAAAGTAGCTCTCTACCTTCCCCAAATCCTCCACTGCCGGTAGCACGCTGTTAAATATATCTTGTGATAAGTTGACTAATGAAGCTTCTCTTTAGAACCCCATCCTGGGGTTTTGATGGAGCGTTCCTCCCAGCAGGTAATGGGCTAATATCCTAATGAGTTTTGCCCTCCATTATCTAACCCCATGCAGGGTATTAACAGTATCAACACTATGTCTTCTGACATTTTATGCTAAATTCATTACCTCCAGGACCAAGACCTCCCTGTGTTTAGAGTCACAAAGGCATCAATCCATTCAGCTGGGGACATTTTTGGTAGATAAATACATTGTACACCTAATGAAACAATGTTCTTGCACACCAAGCTCTATTGATTCTCCTCAGTTAAAGGAGCATGAAAGATGGTTGGAGTAAAGCTCCACATTCACCAAGACTTTGAAAAATAGCTTAAACTAGGTGTTGAGTGCAGCTGTTTTGCAGAGGTGCAGACTAGGATAGAGAGATGAAGCGAGAAGTCCGGCATTTGCTAAAATAAATTACGTATAGTATCTTGTGTCCTGTGACATTTGTCCACTATTTGTTTTAAGAATCATTTCATTCCTCCTTCCACAAGTAGCACAGGCTTCTTGCTGCCAGAGACAACTTGCACTTGTTCTAGAGTTACGACGTTTAACAGTTACATTTCCTAAATACTAGGTCAGTGTTCTTGAAGCAACTTGGGGCTTGAACCCCCAACCTCTCGGTTCATAGGAGAATATCATACCATCATACCCTGTTGGATTGGAGGTGGCATCATGGTATGACATTTTCCCCCAACCTCTTGGTTCTTGCTGGGGCAGTTGGTGGCGTAATGGTAGGGTGTTCTCCCCGTGATCAGAAGGTCGCAGGTTTGAATCCAGGACTGGTAAATTTACCACTGAGGTACTCATGAGCTGCTTGTTAGCTGCCCACTGCTCCTTCACGGATGGGTGCAATGCAGCGGTCACATTTTGTTATGGTATGCTGTGGTGTGTTCACAATGACAAATAATCACTCGCTTTCACTTTCATAAGTGTATATCATACCATGATGCCACCACCAGTGTTGGGAAGGTTACTTTTAAAATGTATTCCTCTACAGAATACATGCCCTAAAATGTATTTTGTAATGTACTCCGGTAGATTACTGAATTTGAGTAACACACTCTGAATACTTTGGATTACTTCCACATTAACTTGAAACTGTATAAATGTGGCAATCACATCCTTCATATTTCCGCCCTCTTTCTTCTTTTTATGTGAAGTGTTTCCAAGACAGAAGTGCGTTTCTGCCCTGGCTCTGTCGTATTGGCTCCAGCTTTGACTCCTCCATTGTGTGACTGCGGTAATTCACGTTAAATGGAATTAGAATCTTTGGTTGCATGTTCTGAAGGGCTTCTTGTAATGAATGGAATTGCAGTAATTTATTAGAGAGAGGATAAACATATGAAACAGAAAAATACTGTCATGTAATCCATTATTTTTAACAATGTAACTGTATTCTGATTACCATCTATTTAAACTGTAACTGTAACAGAATACAGTTACCCATAATTTGTAATCTGAGTACGTAACGTTGGTACATGTATTCCGTTACTCCCCAACACTGGCCACCACCAACTCAAAAGACTGCAGCAATCCTATTTACTATTTACACCAGTTATCCTCTTGATTAGTCAAGTAATCAAATGAGAAATACTTGTCTCTTATTAAAGAGTGATATTGTTACATCATCACTGAACCGCCATGATGCCTTTCCCTCTGACCTGTCTTTCCCTCTCCCCGATTGCCTGCTTACCCACCTGTTCCCCTGCCTTTTAAATGCCCCTCCGTTCCCATTTATTTCTGTCTAATGTTTGTCCTCATAAGCCTCGGTCAGCATTCGCATTTTGCTTTACTTTTGCCTCAGGTTTTATCAGACAGGGCATTTTCAGGGCATTTCCCATTGTTTTTTCCTACTTCTTTTTCTTTCTTTCTTTTTTTAATGCTGCGCTGCCACAATAAACCCTCCTGCAACAGACAATCTCAAGTGTTTGTTGTGCTCACTCAACTGCATCATAAAATGAAATAATGAACTACTTTTAAGAAAAATGCATGCACATATAAAGTACATAAAAGCACAAGCTGTTACAGCATTTTATTTTATTTTTATTTTAAGTGTAAAATGTAGATAACTAGTCATCTTATTGATTTACGTTCTTAATTAGCCTTTGTATATAGTCATAATTAATATATATTCATACATACATTTATACATGCAACTTTAACCCTAAATAGCAATCATATGGATTTACGTTGCCTTGTGTCAGTTCCCTCTGTTGGTTGACTGGACGTTTTCAACTGAGATCCTGAAACTTAATGTTGTACTTGATGTTGTGCTCAGTACACTCAGTCAAGTTCTTGTTGATTTCGACTTGAAAAGATTGTGACTCTTTATGTGATACTTTATGTCTTTTTCTCTGGTCTTTCACTTCCCTTAGACCCTCACCATTTTCTCTCTCTTTCTCCATTTTTCTATCAATGCCACCTAATCCCATGAGGTATCCACAATGTAAGAGTTGAGTGAAAGTAATAATTATCCTTATGAAACACTGAGCTCACGCAGCTACAACTATATGGAATAAACAAAGAAATTGCACCAATAATTTTTACTCATCAAGTATTTTACGGACCCTTTCAGCTCTAGTTCCAGGTGTAGCATTGCCTTCTTGCGGCCTAGAGACAACTGGAATTCATGTTCTACAGTTTTACAAATTACAGGGACAGTTTTCGTGGAGAATTTTTGAGTCTTGCTCAGGATTTCATTTGTGATAGTTCTGGTGGTAGGATAAAGATGAACTTTTAGGCTCTTGGCCTGTAGCTGAATATTCTGCCGTAAGACTGCTATACTTCCTGCTACACTTCCTGATTATTCTGCTGCAAGACTGTTTCACTTCTTTCTTTTATACAGTACATTTTTGCCTTGCTGCTAATACTTCTATATGCTATTGTTTTGGATTTCTTTGGACTTTGGATTCACTGTGTTCTGCTTGATCAGCAGAAAACCTCAACCTAAACCCAGACACTGTCTCATTTTGAGATGACCTCTGGGATTTGCTCTTCCAAAACTCTTTTGTCCATTTTTTTCTTCGGAAGAAGTAGTCTCAGAATATCAAGCTTCCAGACAGACCACACAGCCTTTTCAGAAGCTTCTTTATTGTTTACGCACACAGATCTTTAAAGGATGCAAAATGCGTCCCTCTGAAACTGAGGCACAAAAAAAGAATTGCTTGAATTTATTTTCAAGCCTTCCCGATGGACAGTCCAAGTGAACCACATCAATAGGCACAACTGAGAGACACATATGACCTTCTTATGAATAGGAAACAGACCAGTGTGTTTGGGGATCACAACTCTGCTTCATCATCATGCAGGCCCTAGAGGTTGGCAGGGGCAGCGGCAGAGCGTGGGGTGAGAAGAGTGTCATTGTAAATGGGTGGAGTGCACAGTGAGCAAGCCTCTAACAGGTCGCTTTTATAATCACAGTAAAATGAGTAGCACTTGCTAAAAGGATTTATGATGGATATGCCTGACACCTGACAAATCACGACAATGTTATGAAACAGGGTAAACAAAGACTAGAGTGTGTGTTTGCTATACTGTATTAAATAATGGCAGGATAGTGGGTGTGATTGAGGCTTTTTTTCATTACAATAGCTACACGGTCATACAAACTCTCCAAAGCATTACATCACTAAGGAGATCATGACATGAGATGATATTGAAATGTGAGCTCATTGGATGAAATGTCTGCCATAGTATTTTGAAACGTAAACATCATGAGTTTCAAGAGTAAATTTCAGTATCACAGTTTTTTCCTGAATATTTTCTGCACATTATGGCTTTGCCATTCACTGAAAATGGATTAAAACTGACATTCAATTCCTCTGAATCAAATCATGTTCAGTTACGTACCTTCACCCTGTCCAACAGGAACAAAAAGCCAAATATTATTCTTTAGTAATAGTCTAAGTAAAAGTTTTAGATGACTGTGATATTGACTCATATCGTCTTTTATGGAAGACAAACCATGCACTGGCAACATTTCAAATTTAATACATGGTTTGCTAACCATCGCAGATTGGCAGAACATCACTGATGTAATAGAAAAGGGCCAGGGGAGCTATTCAAGCTGACTTTTGAGTTGCTCTCTCCTGCCCTGATCTTGCCTGTCTGTTTGGGTGGCCTACGGATATTTTCCCTGCACCATCGAGCACATCATTACCAAGGGATGAGACAATCAATACTGGAAACAAACTGATATAGCACTTTTATCTAAGATCACTGTGTTCAAGTGACAGTATGGAGTACAGACAACACAGCACTTCCAGCTCAATGTTCTCTGCACTAAGGGCTTCCTTCTAGCTCATGGATTAAGCCTAGTATTGGACTAAATTGTAATACCAATGGAGGTTTGTCATTCAAACTAAAAACTAGTCTAGGACTAGGCTTAATCCTCGACTGGGAAATTGGCAGTAGCAGTGGTGTTTAGTATTTGAGTACTGTACTTGCACATAATTACAAATGTAGAAATAATGTTCATACATAGTATTATTTTGGGTGTGTTGTACTTAGGACAGATGATGACTTATATTAGCAAATCTCTCTCACTTTGTGTATTTAAGTATTATTATGAGTGGACTAATTATTATCAAAAATAACTTTACTTGATACTTGACTACAGTTGTCAGTCCAGTACATTTCTATCAACTCTTTTTGGTACCTGCTACATTTTGCATAGTTTTTTCCCTGGAGTGACACAAGATTTGATACATTTTTTGTTTTGGAAACTGATACTGAATGGGTGAAATTCACATGCAACTAACAAGCTAACATTCAGGCTTTTTTTCTCATGGCACAAAATCTTTTACCTTTAACTTGTATAATTATTTGTGATATGTTTAATGATGTAGTGATCTGTGCCACAGTTTCTTTTTGCAATTTAAGCAACTTGAAAATTGGAATCATATTTGAAAAATAAACCAATTAAAGTGTTTAAAGATAACTTTAATGGTTAACTTTTTAAGACCAGCAGAATACTTTTAATACTTATTTAAATGAGTACACAGTCTCGGTAATTAAAAAAACAAAGCTGTATTTATTCACAAATAAAACACATTTGGGGCTCCTATATGCTGTGGTGCAACACTGCTTCGTCATTTAATTAAAAATAGGAGGAGAAAATTGAAAAGAATGTTTTAATCGATATGTCTAAAAGCCATGTTATAAAAATGAGTACTTCCTCATAAAATAACATGATAAAAACATTAAATAAACTGTATTTTCTCTAAGACTGATTATGAATAAGTAAAGAGTAGATAACTCTGTTGTCCCTTTCATCCCTACAGATGTAATTAAATTGCCTTCAGTTAAGATTGGCACTTAATCCGTTGTCACTCCCAGGCCTGAAGGGACCCTATGTGAGAGAATTGTTCACAAAGCTAAAAACAAAAAAATCATTATAAGACACAAGGAAGTAAAAGTATACAAGTAAATCAGCAAATCACTGAGGCAGTTAGTCAAAAATACAGTAACTTAAGCTACCCAAAAAGACAGAAATAAAGGATAGAAGTGTGACAGCTTGTAATGTTCAGTTAGGGTTGGCACTCACCTCAAGATGAGCATTTTTTAATAATAAAAGTTGCCCAAAATTACAAGGCAAATGCCCTCAGATGTGGCAAAAGCTGTGGAAAAACAAACTGGAGTTAAAGTAGGACGTATATTTCACAAACATGGAATGCGTAGTAACTGTTCATGCAGAAAGCCACTACTGAAGCCTAGGCACAGGAGTATCCAGACTCTTGTTCACAAAGAAGATTTTGATCTTTTTCTGCTGTTATGAATCCAATCTAACAATGTTTGTATGTGATGATTCTGAAAATGTGTGGTAAATATGTGCAAGGTTCCCACAGTGAAGCATGGTGGTGGTAATGCTCTTCTTTGATGTATAGGTGCTATTGAATTCTCAAAAGTAATACAATATCCTGAAGCAAAAGATGCTACCTTCTCCATATACCCTGGTGCGATGCAGACATTTTGAACACTGTAATGACCCCAGACAAGGCCCCTGCTGCATTTCTTAAAAAGAGCAAGGTACAAGTGCTTGACTGGCTGAGTAACTCACCAGATCTTAGGGATATCATGCACCTGTGAGAAACTTTGAAGAAAAAAGATGTTTAGCACTTCTCAACAAGCCTCATATTGCAGGATTGGAGCAGGATAGAAGTGACAATATGCCGTGAATTTGGACCCTCAATGCCAAGAAGAGTTAGATTGTAGTTTTGATTGATGCGAGTGCAACTATCCTGGTGTGCTTGCGTGAAGAAGAAAACATTATTGCAGAGGTTACAGACCTCTGTGTCTCAAGGGCTTCTCCCAAGTCCTGATATGCTCTTCACAAATTTCTATCTGTGTGTGTGTGTGTGTGTGTGCAGCATTTGGTGGATTGTCCAGCTGTCATAGTCCTTTGTCTTTAAGGGACTAATTTGCAGTTACAAAGATTGGCCAATTAGATTTCTTAACAAAAACACCATCACGGTTTCTTGACAAACATTTATGAGAGATTAAAGAATGATATCCTTGAAGAATGATCTAACAGAACAGCCAGTGTAATACCAGTGTAATGGATACTTACAAGAATGTGATTTATTTTTATTTTTTGACTGAGACTATACCAAGAATACCTTGATGTATACAGTGTTGCTTATTTCACTTTAAAAAAATATATTTCTGTGTTTTTAATAATATGTTTAACAAATTCTGATTTTGTTAGACACTTATTCAAATACTGGTTCTATTTCTGCTGACTCTTATTTTGTGTTGTGCTCTTTCCTGTGGGCTGTTTTAGTGTGCGGCTGTCTAGTTGTGTGTTTGCTTAGTTCTCTTTGTTCACATTATAGCCCAGTGTTATTCAGGTACTCTGATTATTTCTGTTCTTTCATCCAGACATAATGTGATAAGTATTTTAATAATCAACTTTTAACTTTAAGGAATCTTTGCTTTTACTTAATTAGTTATTATTATAGAAGTCAACAGCAGATATTGGTGCATTGGTATGATTCGACTATGTGTGGAATACTGCACTTAGGATGTTAATGGATAAGGGGTGAAGAGATTGGACAGTCATACAAGTAACATCTGATGAGGTGGATTCTGAAAGCTCCTGGGTCATACTTTAAGCCTAAGACTACCCAAGGAATTATTGGTGTTTTTTTTTTTTAATCTACCCCAGAGTTAATAATTCTTTTGAATTTTAAGGTTTCTAAGGCTGATTTATTCTAAAACTGAATATGTAACAACCTCACCTTTGCGTTACCATGTTCCATCCTTTAGTCACATGAGTTTGATGGTTTCCCAAAAACTTTCAAGCTGAAGCAAGTGTAAAAAGGCAACATTGTACTCATTTATTTAGAAGGTGTGGCATCTTACATTCCCTGTATCTTTTGAACATTCTCTTTTACCATTAGATGTACCTTTATCTTTTAGGGACAGTTGGTAGCGTAAGGGTTAGGGAGTTCATCCTGTGATCGGAAGGCCGCCAGTTTGAATTCTGGACTGGCACAGGTACGCCTGAGGTACTCATGAGAATACCATCCCCAAGCACTGCTGCCCGGGTGCTGCCCATGTCAGCTGCCCGCTGCTCTTTCACAGATGAGTCAAATGGAGAGGTCACATTTCATTGTGGTGCACTGTGTGCTGTGCTATGGTGTGTACACAATGAATAATCACTCACTTTCAGAAAATCTCTAAGAGAAAATCTCTTTTAGAAAATCTCTCCTGAACCACAATTCACTTAGACAGGGCATGTATCAAACTTCAAACTTCAAAACACACCAAATGTCTTTATAATCCTGTAATGATTATCTACTCTTTTAGCTAATCAATCATAACAGAAGGAAAAATAGATTAAAAAGTCAGTCCAAAAAGCACCATGGCATCAATTAATTATCACATGCTATTATTCTTCTCTGGCATCAATACTGACAGAGGGTGAGAGGTGGGCTGGGGGGTGTGGAATGTTTGAGAATTCCCCAAGATGATCTGTACAGTGTACAGTTACAGCTGCTAAATTGAGTGCAGTCAGGCAGTAACAAAACTACTAATGGGATACTCTCTAATAGTCTGGAGCATATTAATATTCTCTGAGTTCACTCTCTTTTTGCTTGACTTGTTTTCTTTTTCATTGCTTGTTGCAATGGTGATTTCTGTTGGACCTGGAAATCAGTTTCAACTTTTCATTACTGGAGGAAAGCCGGGCAAAGAACAGAGACCTACTCCCTCCCAGAAGCTGGGACAATAAGTCTGGAAGAATTTCTTAGCATCTGAACAGCTTGTATTTATTATACTATACCACTGTTTCTCCATCACAATTTATGCTCAGCACCTTACTGAACTGGATGCAACATGTCTTCTCCCCCCTTTGTCTATGCTTCTGTCCCATGCACTCTTTGGTTTCTGTCTCCTACTCCTCAGGTCATCATTAATTGTTGATGGGGATGAGTGAAACCAATAATCCTCAGCCCTCACTGCAAAAACATTGCCAGAAATCAATAGGTTTGCAGCAGTGAATGAAGCCCAGCATAGAGAAAGAGAGTGAGAGAGAGCGACTGAGAGGGGAGGAGAAAAAAGGCTTTTCTATCAAATATTAATCAGGCATCCCCATGAGAGACAGAGGAGAATGCTGGTGATTCACTGTCTGACCCAATTAAGATCTTCCCCTGTACCTCACTTAAGGCCTGCTTTTACGTACTTCTGAAGTCCGGACGTCAGTAGGTAGGCACTGTCCCGGCCGCTGAGAGAAGGACGCTGGGAAAAATAAAAACGATCCAAAGCCAAGCAGGACAGAAGAAGGCCTCTGTAGGTAAAAGAATCTTAGCATTCTAAGATTTCACTGCATGTGATTAATGTATATCCACCTGCATAGCTGTAGAAGCAAGCAACTAATAGTGTAGCAGTAAAGACTCAATTTGGGGGGAAAAATTGAAGGGATTTCTTGCATTTGCATCTGATGCCATGACTCGGGCTGCTCATGCATAAAAGCGAAAGAGACATCTCAGCAGGCTCTTGAATTTCTTCTCCTATTTCTTCAAGGTCATATGCGTTCTTCAGAGTAACCTCACGATGCGTGGATCTGTTTTTATTAATGGCTGACGATTTCGCAAAGACACGTAGAGCAGTGAGCTCCTTTTGCTCTGGTGTATTGGCTTCCCTGATGGAGTCTTTCCAATTGTTTCCTGGAAGAGACTGTCACGCATGAGGAAGGTTTTTAATTTTTATCGATTTACATTTGGGTCATTTGGCAGAAGAAACATTCCTGCTCTTTGCTAGTTGCCTAAAGCAAACGGCTGTGTTAACTGTCAACGATTCCACACTTGTATTGAGGTTTTTTGTGGTAATGACAGCTTGTGAAATGCTGTGCCCAACTGACAGAGTTCAGTCAGTACAAAGCAGTCATAAAGAAAGGGAGCACCAAAATAGTTGCAAATAAGTAGACAAAACCAAAACATTAGGGTCAAACACAGGAGCAAAAACACATATCAAAGTTCGGGGGAAAGCCCCAGGGAAAGGCAATGCAATGCAAATCCAATGTAAGAATTTTTGAGGTTGAGGTACAATGAAATCCTGAACGACTTTAGAATAGGTTTAGAGTGGTTTTTATGACATGCTGGGGTAAAGAGGACATCTGGTCACTCTACAAATAAAATACTGTATAAAACCGGATTGTCCTGTCAGACAATTCTCCAAGCGATTCTGACATAATTTTAGCAGATCACCAATTTCGGCTTCTCCAATTAAGCCCATTTTCTTGTGACCAATAACTAAACTGGCTTTGTAACAAGGGGTGCAGAGAAAACTTTTAGTTTCAACAACCATTGACCAGCAGTACTGAGGGGGCTTCTTTTAAACAGTAGCGTTTGAAGCTACTTGTGATTAAAAGTAGCTAAGCTACAGCCAAGCTATTGTTTTAATATAGTAGTTAGCTACACTACAAGCTACAGAGAAAAAGTAAGTAACTACATTGAAGCTTTTTCACACCTTTGGATTCTTCGCCAAGGTGGTCTCCGTCGTCCAGCTCCATCTGGCATGGTAACCTAATTGATGCCACTTCACTGCGAATTCAGTACCAGTCAAAAATACCTTGTAGTTGAAAATACCTGTTCTTATAGAGCTGCCACGTTACATCGCTATTTGTAAAGAAGGTGGTTACTTTTGGAGGTAGAGCATTTTATAAGTAGCTTCGCTACTGAAAGTTAGTAATGCTTGTATTAGCTACACTGATGGTCAGCATCAATTAGGATTTAGCAGGAATTACCAGCAAATGCATCATTAACCAGCTCAAAACCTCTTGTCTGTATTGGGTCCCATACAGTGCTAAAGTGGTCCAAAAAAACAAATTTTAATCCTCTTCTGTTGTTCTGTCCCCAGTTGTTGTATTGTCTTCATCACCTGTTATGCTGGCAGTGAGAAGTGGGACAGGTGCCTGATATTGTTGTTTGTTTTTTATAGTGCTTCTGCCCAGTCCTGCCTCCGCCGCTGCGGCGAGGAGATGCGGCTCCATCTACAAAGGCTTTGCCCAGTGTCTGCTGGCTCTGGGGGACAGTCTGTCTGTTAGCAGCCAAAAAGATGAGGACACACAAGAGATCGACTCAATCTGCAGGTCAGCACACTCACCCGCAACCTGCAATGTACCAACACACACACACACACACACACACACTTGCTATCTTTGTGAATACGAAACTCTAACCTTGATCCCAGTAAACTAAAGCAAATATTTTTAATTAATCATTTTTATTTAAAATTAAATCTCTTTCTAAATCAATGCAGGAACTTTTCAATAAAGCCATTTTTCCCTTATGAGGCCATCACCAAGAAACAAGATTTTAAGTGAATTTTAAGTGAGTGATTATTTTGTCATTGTGAATACACCACAGCACAGAATCAAATGTGACCTCTGGATTTGATCATCTGTGAAGGAGCAGTGGGCAGCTTTTTTGGCAACGCCTGGGAGCACCGTTTGGGGACAGTACTTTTCTCATGAGTATGAGTATAATTTGTTCAATATCATGTTTTCCTATCTTTTAGAGGGACAGTCAGGTACGCACAACCACCTTAAACGTGCATATACCAGTCAAAAGTTTGGACACACCTTCCCATTCAATGTTTTTTCTTTATTTTCATTACTATTTACATTGTAGATTCTCACTAAAGGCATCAAAACTATGAAACAGTGTAAGGTCTATTTAACCAAGAAGGAGAGTGATGGAGTGCTGCGCTAGATGGCCTGGCCTCCACAGTCACCTGACCAAACCCAATCAAGATGGTTTGGGATGCGATGGACCACAGAGTGAAGGCAAAAGGGCCAACAAGTGCTCAGCATCTCTGGGAACTCCTTCAAGACTGTTGGAAAACCACTACCAAACTTTTGACTGGTAGTGTACACACATACACACACACAACGATATACAGTATAAAGATGGATTTACTGTGATGAGTTACAGAAACATGCTTGTTTATCTGATTTCTTTGCTAACTAGAGGTATAGACCTACCAGTTCTCAAACCAAAAGGCAAAACCAAATGTCTACCTCTCGGATTGCGAATCAGGAAGACAGAACAGTGATATGTCCCTCTCGCCTTAAGGCTTTTTACATTTCCTATTTACACTATAACACAGATAGGGCAAGCTGTACATTTGGTAACTGTTATATATTCTGTAAATTATATATGTTCGGTAAAGTTCTAATAAAGATGTCCTTCTCACATCATCAGATTCAGATAAAAGTAAGAGACACAGAGAAACAAGCATTAATTACCAGAATTCCTATGCAGTATGAAAAAAGTATGGGATGGGTTTGGATGAGTATGCAAAAAGAAAAATATGCTATGGAGAAATATTTGTGTTTCCAGACTTTTGCTGCTACAGTGTCCTCTAAAATGTAGCCTAAAATTCTGCTAACATTTTTGGAGCAGAGAAATGTGTGGTTTGCAGTGTAATTTAGTTGTGTGTTGAATCAGTTGATACTGCCTGGTGTGTGTCACGTTTCGGGGAAGGAGCGGACGCAAGTCACAGGAGGGTTTCTTTCTTCCCATATTTTATTAGTGCATAAGTGGAGGGAAGGGGATCAGGAGGGGTCAGGCAGAGGAACAGGCACACAAGACACAGACTAAGACATTCACTAAACAGATACTACTGCTGGGTCTGAGGAGGGACCAGGAACCAGAATCAGGACCGGAGGGGAACAGAACCAGGAGGTGCCATGAGAACCAACAGCGGAACAGGGACCGGGAACAGGAACTGAAGGGGGGACTGGAACTGGAACTAAGGGGAGACAGGACCAGGAACAGATAAGGGAACCCAACCTAAACTGACCCTAAACCTAAGCTAATGGCTAATGCTATTGCTACTGCTAAAGGGTAAGGATCAATGAGGAGTGACCATGTCTAATGCTAACTATGCTAATGATAATGCTAAAGCTAATGCTGCTGCTAAAGGGTAAGGGTCATTGGGGAGTGGCTACATCTAAAGCTAACTACACTAATGCTATCCCTACACTAACTCTAATGCTAACACACTACCAGACACTAACAAAGAGCACAAGACAAAGACAGACTTCACCAGGACTCCAAGCAGACGGCAGACAGCAGACGGCAGACTGGGGCATGGGCAGAGTCTCAGGGCTTGAGTGTGGCCTCTGTGGACACATAGGGATTAAGGACAAGAACAATGGACTGAACTTATATAGGGGCCTAACTCAGGAAACTAAACAAGACAATCAAGGGAGAACCAATGAACAACCAGGAACTTAACTAAGGGGAAAGAACAGAATCAAGACGGCTAACGAGACAAACTCAAAACACATGTGAACCAGGAACCCAGGGGAAACAGTATTTGTAGTCTCTTAGGCGGCCTCTGGTGGCCGCCGGGGCCAACTGTCCTGGGGGAGACATGACAGTGTGTTCTCGTAGCTCCTCATTTCACCGCAACGTAGATTCCGTAGAGTTCACAAATGTAGGCTACTTCATTTTGCCTTTTAATTTTTGAAAAGTTACATTCAATAAATCTACTATGTGTGATCTGATAACCTCATTATTGTAATAATCATCTGCCTGAAGTGAGATGTTATGCAAAAAGTCTTCCAGCAGTCAAGTATTTTCAGTTAGCTCATTGGGCTACGCCACTAACCTTACGCAGACCAACATAAAGACGGTGCGCGCCGTAAGACTTTAATGTTTTGTAATGTTTTAATAAGTTCAGCACCTAACGGTGACAGAATGACACTGCATTGCAAGTTAAAGCGTTGCTGGATAAACTGCTGGATTGAACTCGCCTGGGTTTGTTTGTAATTGATGTGTAAGTGCTAGAGTAGCTACTTACCCAGTGCTGCTGATACATATTTTGGGCTCTACTAAATATTCTGATATGCCAGACATGCAAACTTGATGCATTTTATGGTGATATGCAATGTTGTGACATACAGTACAGTAGGTTTTTCAAATCATTTACTTAAATAAGTGTGTCTCTAAAGCTGTGCTGCTACACAGCTAAGCAGTCCTAAGACAGGTTTTTCGATCCAGCATCTGATCAGGGTCGACACCGAGTACTGATCTGATACCAGTGTTTCATTAAAAAGCTGTATGTCTGCCTGCGTGGAAGAGACTGGTATCATTCTTTTGTATGTATTGACATCAGGCTTAACTATAATGTATGTGTGTGTATATTCCTCAAAATGAGGTGTGAACCAAACTGTGACTCAAACTTCGAGGTACGAACCAACTATCAATTTGGTAAACTATTATACCTGTGCACACACACACACACACACCATGGCACACCCCTACAGGATTATTAATTACACTCCGCTCAAAAAAACAACTTTCAACCCTCCCCCTCTCTTTCCCTCTTTCTGTCTGACTCTGTCTGCCTGTCTGTCTCTCTCTTTCCCCCTCTCTCTGCCCATCTCTTATCTTTTTTGTGCGTCTGTAGCGTCCTGACAGCTATGCGTTCATAGTAATGGTGTGATTTATGATTGAGTCTCCCTCTGTCTTTCTCTCTCATTAATCTCTAATGCATTTTTATATTGTGTCATACCCATGTTGGCAGCGACTGCATATGGATCTAATGTGGAGCCACAAAGTGTCTGTTGGACACACAGTCTCATGTGTCTTGCAGTCACACTTAAAGGCCTGAGTGAGTCGCGATCGTGAGATGCGGTGTGTTAGTCGAGACAAAAAGTATACGAAGAAGACACACATACAAAGAACATGTAGGGACGCCAATCTTCCATGATCTTTTAATGCTATTCCTTAAGGTATCAATTAAGGTATTAATCTTGCTGCTGAGCTTACAGTAATTCATGTCAGCATCCACACACACATAGACGCATGCTCATCGGGACTGGCAGAAACTTTGCCTCTTTGAATTCCTTCTGCATGATCTATGAGGACCTCTTTAGGAACAGAAGGGTTTTCCCACAAGAAGTTTCCGATTTACATCTAGGCCGTGTCTGTTCCCCATTCAACTCTCTCAGGAGCGTGAGGGAGAAATTTAAGAACAGAATCATATCGCTATGAGATATGCCTCTGTTAGAGGAGAGTATGTGATACTTGACTGTTACATGACCTTTTTTTATTGAACCATGGTTTATAATTTTACGAGCTCCATCACTTTGTTTCCTTTTACATTTAATTGCCATGTCAATCGTCTTTGATCTAAGCTTTAGACTTTTCCTGTAGTGCGTAATTGGTTAGATGTATTTATTTTTAACTACTTATTTATATAAACCACCACAGTATACAAAAGGACAAAAGATTTGTAGTAATTTCTAAATGAGGTTTAAGTCCTTCTAGTGGTCTATGGTACTTGCACTTAGTTTTTGTTATGTTTTGTTTTGTTAGTTTTTGTTACATTACATTTACAGCTTTTAACAGAAGCTCTTACCCCGAGTGACTTCCATTTTCCTAATTTCAGAGACAGCTTCCCTGAGAGCAACTTAGGATTAAGGGTCTTGCTCAGAGACCCAGTGATGGTAGTGCTGGAGGTAGGATTCAATTTCACGACCTCTTGGCCTAGAGGAGAGTTTCCTAACCACTAGACCACCACCCCCAATACTAATGGAAATTCATTCATTCATAATACCAACAAGAGTTGCGGTGGGGACTGGGGCCTATCCCGGCAACTACAGGCACAAAGTGGGGACCAATTTAGGGGCCAATTAACCTATTGGAGCACCCGGAGGAAACCCATGCAAACGGGGGAGAGCATGCAAACTCCACACAGAAAGGACTTATGGCCGACCTGGGGCTCAAACCCAGGATTTTCTCGCTGTGAGGCAGCAGCGCTAACCACTGCTGTGCCGCCCTCCTGTACAATATATGAAAATATCAGTTCAGAAGGTTGCCGGTTCACGTCCCGGACTGATAAAGGTATCACTGAGGCACTCATGAGCAAGGTACTGTCTCTAGGCACTGCTCCCCAAGCGCTGCCAAAAAGCTGCCCACTGCTGTTTCACGGATGGGTCAAATGCAGAGGTCACATTTTGTTGTGATGCACTGTGTGCTGTGGTGTGCGGTGCTCACAATGACAAATAATCACTCACTTAAACTTCAAATTAACTTAAATTAATATTCAACACAAGAACATTCCATTATGTCTTGCTGGTCTTTGTTCTCTTGATTGAATCAACTTCACATTACACCCTTTGCAGGTCCTGGGACGATTTCCACGACTGTGCTAACGTTGCTATGGCCGGTTGTCCCGAAGAGGCTGCTGCTGTGTGGGAGTCACTGAGACAAGAGTCCAAAAAGATGCAGTTTTCGGGCAACCTGTACGACATGTGCTCCAGCCGCAGCCAATCCGCATCCACCACGGGGGCTCAAAACCAAGATGAATCAAACCAGGAGTCTTTGAAAGGACGTGCCGTTCATATAAATCCAGGCTTCGGCATTGTTACTGTCTCCTGTTTGTCTTTACTCTTTCTATTTTCATGGATATAAGCAAAGACTACATACGGAGGAGAGCGACCGTCACCAAACTACCGGCAGACTAATGTGTTTTACTTCAGCGTTTTTGTAAATATCACAGTGTAAATAATACCTTTCTTTATTCTCCAACCCTTTTTACCACACACACATTTTTATGCATAAGCAGACAAACACACATAAAAACAATCTTAATTAAAACCATCTTGATCTTGATGAGAATCATCCCAAGAGATGTTGCATGCCTGGAATTGTAATTGATGGTATGGGCAAACATGCAGCATGATAGTCTTGCGGGCGATTGAATCTCCAGTCTGCATATGTCTAAATTAATCTGCCAAACATTATGGATATTTGAAAATGTCACATCACTCCAAAGATCACATTAGATAGTTGCATGATGGGCTGAACTGGGGATTTTCACAAGCTTTTTTTTTCCACTATGAAGCTTTGTAAGAATTGGGCTCCATGAAAATGTCTTTACTTGACAAATAATTCTGCCAAAATGATTTTATACGATCACAACATACTTTAGCATGGAACTGTTGTTTATTCTGTGTTTATCTGTACAAAATATGTCTGAAAATGTATATGTGATTTTTATCATGTATCACACATTTTCACCAGTGTAGGTATTTGCATATAAAATTCTCATATATGAGTCTCCATGTGATGGCAATGAAGTTTAAATAAGAGTATAAAATGGATTGAAAATGCACGAAGGTCTCATTCATTTTGTCTGTATCTGAGGCATAGAAGTATAGTACATTCTCTAATGCAAGCATGCAATTTAGCAGAAGCGTTTTCCGTAATGCCCCTAAAGCTTGTTGCCAGTGTCAGCTCAAGCTCTTATCCACAACCATTACAACCATCAGCATTCTCCTTGCTTTTCCATTTGTACCTGTTTTTCTTCTGAATGGTAATTGATCATGTTTACGCATTTAAATCATGGAAATCAGTAGTCAAAACCTTCTCTATAAAAAGGGCAGTGCCAAAAGAGGACAAGCCTTCATTAGAGGTCTGTTATTCTTTGGAAAATTGGACTAATCTTATCACTGTGTAAAATAGGATGTTTATTTAAAAGCTTTGTGATAGAAGAGGCTTCCCACTTTGACTTCTTATGGACCGTTAAACCAGAGGAGTTAACAAAAAGTCTCACTGGTCAGTGATAAAGACAAAGAGTGATATATTGATGTGGGGGTATTATAAACCAATATGAACTAATTGCAGATAACCTGTTACCAGTGATTATAACAGTGGATAAATGACATGTTATGAGCATTGTTATTTTTTAGTTTTGATATTTGGTATTTGCATTTGTTATGAGCATGATCATATGGCATTTCAGTCCAACAGAAAACAACACACCCCTTTATATGCACAACCTTTTCATCAACATGTGGATATATATAATATATATTTTGACATACTTTTATTCAGAGTACTATTAATATTGACATATAGGGTGGTAAAGAAGTTTGCTTTTAAGCTGCAATATGCCACGTTAGCTTTGAGTAAATAACTACACATTTACTAATGTTAAGAAAAATCTTTGTTTATGTCTAGTTTTCTCTGGAAAAATAATATCGGAGACCAAAATTTTAAAATTAAAGTTAAATTAAAATCTAAATTGGTATTGATTTTGAAAATCCTACACTGGCCAAACTCTAGTCTAGTCTGTCTGCATGTTGGTGAAATACAGACTGCAAGCAAACACAGATTTGAAAGACAAATACATCCATTTTTGTATCTTTTATCTTTTGTGTGTTCGTACACAAGTTTGCGAGATGCAGAGCTAATGAATAAAAGGTTCCGACTGACCTTTCAGACTGTAGCTTGGCTTAAGTTTGCTCTGGCACTTGTGTGTAAAGGTGTGTACCGGTTTCAGCACAGCACTCTGATATTATTGTTATGTGAGGAGCATCCTCGAGGGAGACGAATGTTATTTTACAGGAGATGTGAGATTACAATGAGGTGAATGCTGGGCTCTGTGCTAATGCTATGAGATATTGCATTCCTCTCTACTAGGCAAGACTGGAATGTCTTTTTTTATTCCTCTGCCTCTCTTACACATGAATATTTCATGCATCCCAGCTGCTTCCGTAAACATAGACCAGTTAGCGAGATGGAGCTCACCCCCTCAGTGCTGCTGGATGGCTCCTGCCCACAACACATGTTACATACGCACTCACAACACAGGAACAGGGTTTGGCTGCTTCTTTAGCAGCAATTACCTTCAAACTAACACTGAGTCGTACTCAAATCATGGCTCTTATCAAATCTCAAACTTGCCCTGATCTCCACAGAGCCTCACATATTCCAACTGATGCTACAGCCGACGCACTTGAGCTGATTTACATGAGGCAAGAGTCCTGATGGACCACTGGCCCTGTGCAGCTGCTGTATATTCACACACACACACACACACATACGCACACCTCTCTTAGTCCCATGCCAAAGTCTAAATGCTGCTTACATTAATTCTAACACTGCCTGATTGATCTGGGGAGGTCTGGCTGTTTGATTACTCCTCTGCTGCTCTCCTCTCTCGCTTCTTGTCTCTCCTCCTCCTCCTCCTCCTCCTCCTCCTCCAAAATCGTCTTCTTCCCCAAAGCCCTTGGCAGTTGGTTCATTCTGGACGATTACGCTTTACTAAGAAGCAGGTACTGTTTTATGAAACAACACAAAATAAAACAAATAAACAAAATAAAAGAGGTACAGTTTAAAGTCTGCTCCGATCAGATTTGGATAGATGTTCTCCTCCAATCAGTCTCATTCTATTCCCCCTTCACATTAGTTTCAGACTGATAGGAAACGTTTCTTTAACAGATGAAAATGGGCTTACTCCTTTCAGCCTATGTTTTTTTCAGATTTTCTTTCTCCCTTCTTCACTTTACTTTTGATCATTTACACTTAGAAAAATAAGCTCAATGCCCTCAACGTTTATATTTAACAGATATCATGTTATCAGTGCAATAACACAATATGATGTTACCATAGAACACTGCCCTAGAATTGTTTATGCTGCCATAGATTATGTCACTTCACTCTGGCAGTGAGAAGAGAATTTAGAACAGTCATAACTCAGTCAGTTATTGATTTTGCCCCATTTATGCACCCTCTCGGGCAAAATGTTAAATCATTGTAATTGAAACAGAGCTCAGATGGAGTGACAGTGACTTCAGACAATTTTCTCCCTAAAAAGCACAATGATGTAAGATCTAGCAGTCAGCATTTTTTTCCAGACTTCACAGTCTTCCAGGTAGCAGCTGTTCTTATCTTCTGTTGCATTTTGATTCTTCTTTTGAGTCGCTGTTGTACGAATCCCATGAATATGGCATGATGAATACTGGATGCAAAAATCATTGTGCGGGTGTATTTTTTTAATTCAGAGAGACAAGAGATGATTCTTCACCCAAGAAGTCCTGATATTGCCCTACACTCTCTAAAATAACACACACTCGCTTATTAAAACAGCTCTAGGGGCTGAATATAGTTAACATTGCGTATTCCTTTCTCATTTCACAGGTACATAAAGCTGAATGTGCTACACGGTAAGGGAATTTAGATGAAGTTCCTTTCTCCCCCCTTTCTCACACTCCCAGCTATCTCCCTCTCTCCCTATGAAACTATCAGATGTACCAGGAAAGACAGGATGAGAGGAAGTGAGAAAACCTGGGAGAGAAATCTAATGGGGAAAAGAGGAGGATGGAATAGGGAAACAGCAAAGGAAACATAAAATGTGTAGGATGTTGGATGAAAGAGAAAACTATGCCATATTGCGGTATAATCATAATTTTTAAGCACTCTCAGAGAGTGAAAAACTGGTCAGTTGCACCATATATCAACCCACTACACTATTTTACACAAGGTTCAATTATGAATTAAGGTAGTTGGTAGTGTAATTGTGAGAGAAAATCCTTGCTTTCTCATTTGCAAAGAGCTCTTGAGTTGTCTTTGTACGCGACACGTACCAAAAAAGAGTCTTAAGTCTTGGGTTGTCTTTCGTCGTCTTTTCTTTACTACAATTCAAGGTTTTACAGACAAGAAATGAATCCCTAAGACTACAAGGATACTTTATGTGGCGTTACGTGACGGTCAAAAAACTGTAGCGCTCCGGAGCTCTTAGCTCCATCGCATTCAATGTGAAACTAAAGCTTTTAGTATCCACTAAGTGGCCCATAGACTGCCCAACCCAGTACGGTTTTCACAGCATATGGCCCATCGTTCTGACTATTAATCACTTCCCAAGGTTCCATGGCTTTACAGTTAGTACCAATGAGTAGGCCAATGTCTAACTCTAGAACTGTTTCTGGGATTGGTACCTGATTCAGATAAGGCCATTTATTTAAGTCCCTTTTCTGTGGTATGTTAGCCTTTGTTACGGGTATGTCTGGTTGTGTATACACATCTGGCAAGATAATGTACTCTTGTTTACCTAAGCCACACGCCGTCAAGCCCCTCATAGAGTAACAACCCACTTTTTGCTCTTGTGTCATGGTGCGAAGAACAAACTCTTTCCTTTTGCCTCGAATGCCCAGCCTTTTGGCTAAATCCTCACTACAGAAAGTCGCAGTGCTCCCTGTGTCTAAGAAGGCATAGGTTTCAATTTCCCTCATCTCATTCTTATGTTTTACTTTGACAGGTACTATGGGAAGTATTACTTTGTTCCCGGCCCCATTATGTTCTTCCCTTTCGGGCCCTGCCGCTAGGAATGCATTTGCTACTACTGCCTTACTCTTTACATTATCACCTATGGAGGTAGCATTGTCCTTGTTATTTTCTGTCTTTGCTGCATGTTCTGTGTGGAGGATATATGGATGTCTGAATAAACAGTCTTTGCACGTGGCTTTGTTAGTACAGTCTTTGGCAAGATGTCCGTTAGCAAGGCACCCAAAGTAATATTCACACAAAAATGGCTCTAACAGTAACGGTTTGGGTGTTCACCCTGTGACTGGATGGTCACTCGTTCGAATCCCGGACCGGTAACAGTACTACCGAGGTACTCATGAGCAAGTTACTGTCCCCAAGCACTGTATCCAAAAACCTGCCCACTGCTGCTTCACGGATGGGTCAAATGCAGAGGTCACGTTTTGTCGTGGTGAACTGTGTACTGTGCTGTGGTGTGTTCACAATAATCACTCACTTTCAGTTTCAGATAGGATCATCATTGTGATTCTGAACAATCTTTTTGCTTAATGCAGACTTTATCTTTAGCCATTAACAAATAAATAAAGGAGTGAAGCTCTACACAAGTGTACTGTTCAGACATGATTAACTGACGTTTACAGAGATTGGCTTCATGGCTTGTGGTGACCTATTGATTAACCAAATGAGCAACAGTGTGGAGGTGTGTTTCTGTACTGTGGTAGAGTTATCCATAGTCATAAGTCCTTGCAGCAGAAAAGACTGAATTCCAACATTAAATGAAATTCACCTAACACTGGAAAACATTTTCAACAACAGCGAAAAAACATTGATTGAGCTTAGCTAATGGAGAAACTATTAGACTGTTAGAATAATAATAGCTGTCCCCATATTGTCTTTACATCAGCGTGTCATTTTGTATTACATTTCAAAGCTAGTAAAGACTTGATAGTGAATAACAACAGCTGCAGTCAGATTGTGTTTACTTCAATGTGCCATTTTGCGTTGCGTTAACAATCTGGCAGCCTTCTCAGTTCTGATGTAAATTATGAATCTGATCATCAAACCAGCCCATAACTGCAGTTCTAGTCATATAAACAACATGGCTGTGAGACGACACCATCCGATCAAGTCATTTGTGTTTGTGTTTCACACAGGTAACAGTGATTCCCTTTTCCAGCCAAAGAAGAATGGATTAAGTAAAAAATGCAAAAGACTCATTTCCTCATTTTAAGGTTGCGCTCCTCTCAAATCCTCAAAAATATCTATTACTGAATTTGTTTTGCTGTGTATATGTGTCCCAAAGCATATATTTACTTCACACATGAGTCAGGGATTTATGGTACTGTGCTTTTATGGCGCTCATAAAATATCAATCAGCTAGACTCCACCAGGACTTACTGGAATGTATACATTGCATCGGGCATTGTGTGTGTGTGTGTGTGTTGAAGAAGCAGTGATTAATATTTCTCCTCCACCATATTCTAATTCCCCGCTGAGATAGGAATGGTCCCAGAACATGTCCCTGTGGAAATCACAGGAGGTGGAAGTGAGCTTACAATTGTTGTGCTCTTGGAGAAACAGTGATGAATAATCTATTGAGAGAGAGAGAGGGAGAGGGAGAGAGATAGAGGAGTAGCGGGAGGGGTTAAAAGAATCCAGATGCCATGCGCATAAAAGGTGGAAATATTCATCATCTACCATCTGAAAAAATTAATATATCATACTTGTAGATAAGGCTCAGCTCCTTATTAGGTTGCAGTGTGTCTTAGAAACACATTATTGTACAGTAGAGTTGTTGAAATTAATCACATAACCGATGCATCGTGATGCAGACGTAGACGCTTCTGCATCGATGCAATAGCAGACCATAATCGATTATATTGGGGGTTTTCAACAGGTGGTCCACTGAGGCAATGTAGGTGATCCGTGATGTGGAATCCAGTTTCACTTTTAAAAATTAGTACTATTTTGGCATAAAAATTCTAGTTAAAAAGAATATCCCGGTAGTAACTATTACTTCCTGATCTGCATGCAATGTGAAGTAATGTGGAAAAATTGATGAGATGCATTGTGATGCCTTGAGATATCATATAGAATTAAATCAAACTGTTGACCCGATAGTCATAATCAAATCAAAATGTAAGACCAGTGAAGGTTCAAACCTCTACGGTACAGATCTGGACTGAAAAAACTAAAATAAATACACTAAAATACAGCTTAGATACAGATAGTTCTAGACTTTCCCCATACTATAATACAAAAGCCTGAATGGTTTTAGTCATATCATCTTCTGCTGTCTGTTTCCAGTTTTCCCAAATGGCCTTTTTGGACTGTTTCTGCACAGAGACTCTGCATTTCCTACAACGAATGCCAGCATGCTCCTGGACTCATCATTTAATCAGCTATTAATCATCACATATCCAGATCAGGCTATGCCATAATTAGCAACCAATGTCCTATTTCAAATGTTTCCCCATCCGTTTATCATTAGCAATGAGGGATTCTGCTGTTATAGTAAAATAAATACATGGAAGTACAATTAAATAGAGCTCAAAATGAATACTGGGAACTAATTAAACAGTTTGATGTTAAATATTAGCTCACAAAAGTATTTGGCAGTGACTTGCTGCCTCAAATATCTTTGAATTATTATGTTAGTAAAAACCATATTTCCAAGCTTCAAATTTAATGTGTTGGTGAGCAAAAGACTTGAGGGTTTGAAACCTGGGAGAACTTAAAACCACTTTTGGGACCATGAGCAAGACCCTTAACCACAAGTTGCTCCTGGGAGACTGTCCTTTTAGTTGGGAAATGTAAGTCGCTCTGGACAAGAAAAGGGATCATAAACAGCACAAACAGGAGTATCCAGGCAAAACCAGGGCCTAAAAGCAATCAAAAAATTAAACCAAGAAAAATAATACAGCAAAAATAAGGCTTTGAAAAAAACAGGCCTGGAGCCTAGGCTGGTAAAACTCCACAAAGACGCATTGAAATGATAGTATCTATGGTGGCAAGAGAGTCCCTGGTGTCCAGGAGGCTGAAATAAGTCACACTGAGACTTCTATGGTTGAAGACAACTCACAGAACATGGTGTGGTGTTTAATATTTGGGAAAAATCATGATCTTTATCATTGAAAGGCTGAGAACAAAGGTCTCTCTAGTTGTTGAATAAAATGCAAAATACAGCCATGTCATCCATGACATTCATGACGACAGTCCAGTCTGAATGCTGCAGTTATCTATAAAAAACTGTAGCCTAGTAATAGTTTTCTAGTGTTTCAGAACCTGTAGTATTTCAAACAAATGGTCATCACTGTAGTAATTCACACAAAATGTCCATTCTTTCTTTCTTTCTGTATTGTTGTCAAGATAATTATTTTGTTCTTGCTAGAGGAATGATGACCTACACATTTTTCATAATATATTCACATTCCATACCTACTCCTTCACTGCAAAGCCTTTAGCCCTTTGCAGAAAAAAGGTTACAATAGAATTTATCTGGATTTATGCTGTTGTTGCAGGCATAGTATTCATAATTAGGAGTACCATAAGGTAAGTGATGGAGCAAAGTGTCTCTGTGCAGATTATTCATACTTTATATGCAATAATTTGAGGAGATGGTAAAATCCTAACTGAACTCAGACTAAAAATACACAGAGAATCTGTCTATTTAACAATTAACTGTAAATTGAATGGTCCTAACCTTTGACTGATGGTATCCTGCAAGACCTACAGGTTTGTATATTTGTATTACCCTATCACCCATATCAATTTAGACATGATGCTCTTGGCTAGCAATTATAGTAATTACTAGTTTTTATTAGTTAACTTATTTATTTTGTAAATTATTTTAATAATATTATCATTGTCTTAACATCCATTTCATTCCTCCATAATTTTGTTTACACTGCATGTATGTATGTCCACACTCCTTCAATTTTCAAGCCAGGCAAGTTCTTTGCTGTTAGTTTCTGTCTGACTTCAGCAAGCCTAGTTTAGGTTTCTAGTTTAAAATGCTGTTTTCAGAAAACTTCATACAAATTTAGAATCATGTTGTATATTTTTTATACGCAACCACTGTTTGGTGTATGTTCAACACCAAGTGTACAGCACATTCCCTCTCCTCTCTGGTCTCGTGTATTGGTTTTCACAAACAAATTCAAGGGAGAGGCTTAAGTTCGGCCCAGAGGAACACAGCTATTGATTGCCTTTGAACTGTCCATTCAGATGCAGTAGAGTTGAAGTCTGAAAGCCGGGCAGAAAGGGCCTCCCTCTTACAGATACGTCTGCATCTCTCAGTCTCACCTGGGGATCCAATGGGCCATCAGATATGCTGTGAAACGGAAGGGTTAGCTAGGAATAGCAACCCGGTCAAGCAGTGTGTCTAGAATTTTAGATCTGATAGAGCACATTATCTACTGAACATGGCACCTTGGCTGCCTGTGATTTACTTATGAAAAGGAAAAAATTGTTAAATGCCTCCCAGACAGTGCAGAATTGATCTCAAGAATAATCCATATCCTTTGAAATACTGAATTCAGATAGCAACCACTTTATCAATCCGTATAAATTATTCATTAAGTACATACCTAAATACATATAAAGTTTTGTTAATATCAAGTTGTATACGTATTCATACATTTTTCTGAACATAGAAGAAGAAGGGGAAAGAAGAGAATTCACCAGCTAGAGATATAGAATGGAAAGGAGGACGGATTTGAAAGTTCCATATTGTGTATTTTAGTAGGACATCAGGGTTCCACCCCTGACACTTAGAAAAATGCCCAGGGATCTTTTCTGACCACAGAATATAAAAGACCATGGTTTTAAGTCTCATCCAAAGGATGCCACCCATTTTACAGAACAGTGAGTCTTTCACTGCACTGCGGCATTGGGATCTACGTAGACCCCATGATGGGACCCAATGATGGTCACACAAATTTCTAACAGCAGCTACTAAGTCCTGCTTAGTTCCAGGTGGATTACAGGGTTTAATTTTTGTCTATGACATAATTCAGATCAAAACAAAGACATTCCACCAAACAAATTGCTATGCAAATGTTTATCACAAACTTTATATCAGATTCTTTGTTCTATTTATGCATTTTATTCATCAGCAAGAAGCATTTTCCAATACTTTTCCATATAGCACTTGATCCCTTACATCACATCATTAGTATATAAATGCACTGCTTATATAAAAATTATAATGGATGGAACATTCATAATGTGAAGGCATTATGCATACTGGATTGGAGTAAAGTGTTACCATTCAGGTCAGATGTTTTGAGATGGAATTAAAGTGGGAATTAGGACTTTCTCAACATTTTCAACCATAAGACTTTGGGCAGGGTAGCCTGGAAAATACAGTCCCGCATTAAATGTGAACTCACATAACACTTTGCGTCTAAATCACCAAATTTTACAACAGCTATAGATCTCATCAATGCCTTGAGCTGAAAGCCTGTCTGGACAAGCCCACAGGCCAAGACTGATTAGCATGAGAATAATTGAGAGAGGAAGAGCCAGTGCTTCTTTTAATAGAGCCAATTCTATCTTCATGCTGATAAATAATGCACACCAGTCAGCAAATTTGGATTTAACGGATGGTATTGACCTTTTTGGGGAGATAGGAGGGGATATGGGGCATACAGAGGGGAGAAAGTGAATGAGAGAATGAGCGAGAGAGAGAGAACATCCATAATGCTTATGCAGTCGAATTGTTTTGCAGATTGTCAAGCAGGAGAAGTGCAACACAAATTACACAATGACTAACTTCATTTGACTGTAAAGCAATTGAATGAGTAACCTCATAAAAAAGGATAAACATGAGTCTACAACAAACCTCCGTAACCTAGAGCCACTATCCCCCCAAAAGATTACTATCTACTTTCCCGTGTCCTTCACCCCTCTCACCACCTCTCCCGCACATTCTACGTCTTTTGTCCATTTTCCACCAAAAAAAACCCCTTTATCTTATTGTATTCAAAGTAGGGCTGTCAGAGAGTCGGTGCCCTTTGTAGGCTATAGATGGCTGTCACCACTTCCATAGCATACGATTTCAAATGCCATTTCCATTTTGCATTCAGAACAGTGCTTCATGATCACACTAATCCATTTGGAGTTGAAGTAATTGCCATTTTTCAGTATATACATACATACATACACCACATACATATGGCGAGCTCCATCTGGGACGTATCACTCTGAAGCCATTGTTTTGTATAGGAGTGAAGAGGGTCTGCAGCATTAAATATAGCACCTGCAGTGTATACCGCAGCACAAGGGACAACATCAAACATGACACAATTCTTCAAAAAAAGGAGTATAAATATGCATTTTGAAATTCATTCAACCATTGTTCGGTGAAGAAGAAAGAGAGACGGTGCACTGCTCAGTACTGTGGGTTGAAATTCACATTGAAGCCCCACCCGGGACAACACAAAGGGGTGTAGCACAAATCCTCAAAATGAGAGGATACAAACATACATATTCAAATGTATCCTGTTGCCCTTGATCGAATGATGGATGTGAAACAGTGGCTCGGCGTTAAAAAAGTGGACTACTGGATCAGAGGTCGTTTTTGACAGCGGTCCCTGGAGTTTTGTTTGGGACACAAAACAATGCGCATTGTGTTTGTCATCTTTTTTTTTTTTTTTTTACAGGCACCTGCTTGACTTTGAAGTCAGCCAGATTAAACAAAAAGATATCTAGAGGCACACTGCGGTTCGTTTAACTGGGTTTAATCTCAAACAGAGGAACAGCGTCATCTAGCGGCTCTATATATGCGGCTGAACAGGTGCGTCATTAAACATATTTAAACAAAAACATAATTTAACTCCTACAAAAAAAGCACATGACGCATTGTAAAAAGTACATTTAATAGGTTGTTCTTTTAAAATTTTCTCCTACGCACAGTTATAAGTATTTGGACTTTGAAGCGGTAGAGTCACAAACTGAGTGTCTCAGGAGGAAATATTAGTTGGATGTGGATGAAGCAGTTGCATTCTGCATGACAAGATCAAGAGGAATAATAATATTGTCTGCCTCGGTATAACAAGTCATAACTTTGTGTTATTATGACAGACTATGCAATTTGGAATTAACAAAATCCTGTGAAATCACTGAGTTACGAAAATAATGAAATTAGGGGTTGCAGTTTTCATATAATTATTATACCTTTAAGAGTACATTTGCCTTTTATGTAACAAATGTAAAATTTATGATTTGCTAGTCCATGATTGCCATACAAATAAAATTACTGGATATTGTTCTGCACAGCTTCATTAGTCTCACCTTAAGTATGCCCGTCTCAGTGTGTGTGTGTGTGTGTGTGTGTGTGTGTTTATTAAAATTACATACAGTTGCCCTGTACATAGTGCCTTAAAATAGCTGTGATACAGGCATACAATCACATTATGAATGAATTCAGTTGCTTTTTTTCAGTATAGTATTTGCAAATTCTGCCCACTTCGGCAAAATAGTACTGAAGAGTTTCAATGTTTGCAACTTTCATACGTCTGTTACAATTATAATGAAAAGATTCTTCACTTTTTACTGCAGTACATTTTTATTGACTGGTTACAATTAGAATGCTCATTTTGTCTGCAGTGTGTTATCACCACTTACAGGTTTGTTTGTTTGTTTGGTTTTTAGTAAATGATAGTATTAAAATCCTTTTTTTTTTTTTTTTAATTGGCCAACATGACCAAACATTCTTGAGAATGTTCGTGAGAGGTGATTTATTCTATTCTGGTCCAAGAGTAGAATTTTGACATCCTTTGCATTTTGAAAACGAGTTAATTCACTTTAAAGTGTTTTTAAAGTGTCTTTATTAAATTACTTTTATTTATATTTTTATTTACATGTACTGCATTTATTAAATCCAGACTGGCTTTCATTTTCAATTCTTATTCAGAGTAACTTCCATGTCTTAATGACAAGGACAGGCTCCCTGGAGCAATTTGTGACTTTGGGTCTTACTCAGGAGCTCAGTGGTGGTAGTGTTGAAGGCAGAATAAATTCAGAGCAGTCACAAAGAGTTACTCAAATAATGATTTTTGAAAAATGAGTTGTTAGTATTTTTTTTTATTAGTTCGTTCATATTTGGTAGATACATCAGTGTGCTGATATTACCAGCCAATACAAGATCATTTAGTTGCATCTGTTTCTGCATTTATAATAATATGCATCAATAAAATAACAAAACATCATATGCATGTTCAACTTTTAAAACTTAATTTTGATTAAAGAACAATCATTTATTTTCTAACCTTTTTAGAGGGGCAAAGGAATGTTACTGCACATGATACTGCAGAGCATTTAAATGCACACACTGGGATTAGCATTAACTGAATTAATCCAGACACCCTTCTTGGACCTCTGTAGTTTGTAAGACAAATTGTTGTGCATGATGTTGCAGTCATTCACCATTACTAAGATACTGCTGTTGTTAAATACTAGGTCAGCAGCTTTTCCACCAGACAAATAGGATACAATGAGCCTTGACGTCCATGTGACAGGCACAATGCTCTTTAGAATATTATCATGTATACTCTTACCCTTCACTGGCCTGTGAAGACAATTCCATCAGAATCATAGATGTGTTATGTGATGCCATCTAATGTCATCTGATTTCAAGAAGTCATTTGTCATCTTGCAGGTGACACAACAGGTGACGCGTCTCCAATAAAAATGAAACAGTGTACCACCAATGCATTCAAATGAGATATGCAGTCATCTCTGTCACCAAGAAACTGCCCAGAAAAGACTGTTCATCTTATGGCATATCATGGTAATCTTCTGCAATCACTGACAGACTTGAGGCTCAGATGGACGGACCTATTAGCGGACATCCCTCCAGGCATGTGGGGCCAGAAAAGGGCTGGAGGTGAGGCTGACCTGGTCTGGCAGCAGGAGAAGTCAGCAAGAGCAAGCCGCTTTGCCATTAAATCAGCTTGGTGCATTTGACTTCGAGGAGGACAACGGGGTGCTGTTCTAAGTCCGCAGAGGCTGGTCGATGGAGGAACCCTTGATCCTGTCAGCTGAGGCATGTGGCTATGCATAATGTCTCCAAGAATGTCACCACCCGAGCCCTGGTTTACAGCAAAGGTATGTGCATGGCTAAGAGAGGGAGAGAGAGCAAGATAGAGAGAGAGATTCTGCTTTCATATCAAGGAACAGAGGTACTCTCAGAACAGTCAGGGCCAACCTCTCTTACAATATCCGACAAGCAAAGCATGAAAGTGCACTATAGATCTAGCGCCACTTTCACACCACAAAATGTTTGTGACAGGACATTCAGGCTTTCACTCAGTACAGGCCTGCACCAAGCTGTAGTGACAGGGGCGCCACACTCCCTGAGGAACTAACCAAGTTCTATGCACAGTTTGATGTGCTGAACGAAGGGCCTGTGAGAAACGCCATTCCTCCCACCACTGACCAGGTAACTGCCATGCATAGCTCAAACCACCTTGCAGATGAGACAACAGTAGTGGGGCTCATCAGCCATAATGAGAAGTCAATGTACTCTCCCTTTTAGCCAGGCTGCCATGGTTACTTTAGCACTGCTGGGGGTTAGGTGTAGGGCAGTAACTCTCTTCTCTTTCTCCTTTTTTCTGAGTTGTTCCCGAGCTGATCCCGAGCTGACATTTCACCAGGATTTGAAAGTGTCCCTCTGGCTATTTTCATATCTTCACTTTTTAAAAAAATATTGTGTTCTATGAGTATTAAATCAGAGACTCCATCATCTCAAACCAGCTGGACAAATTTAAAAGGAAACTAATTTTAGCTTAATGTTGCTGAGTGGATCTAGAGTGTCTTGACGAGCTGCATCTCCATTTGGTTCGGCAGTCAGTGGAGCAGGTTGAAAACATCTGCCACGGATTGTTAAAGCTGCTGGCAACATCGTCAGAGCATCTCTCCCCCTGCTGCAGGAGATCTTCCACAAGTGCTGCATCAGAAAGGCATTGTCCTCGATTCCTCACACCCCTCACAAGAACTCTTCACACTGCTCCCTTCCGGCAGACACTATCTCAGCATCGGGGCCCGATCCACCAGACTGTGCGACAGCTTTTGGACTGTAATATGAGTGGGACATGAAGTAAACAATTAATTTATGGAAAACTTCAGTTACCAGTCCCGTGAGATGGTGGACTTGGTTGGTAAGCTCCACCCAGAGACGTTGTATCTATCCATGCTGTTTCTCAGGTAAATGTTCACCAGCAGCATCTTGTGGACCAATCTGTTCTCTTATGTTCAAAAGGATAGAGAAGAGGCAGGAGGAGTGCTCTGTGATTTCACTTGAAAAACAAAACACAAGAAAAGCCTTCATCCTAGTTCAGGTTCACCTATAAATTTCCATCATTAGGCTACACATTTGAAATGTAGCATGTATGCATATGGCCAAAACTGGGTTCAGAAACATTTAAGTTTAGTTACTACTCTGAATTAGTTTTCAGAGTAGCACACCACTGAATACCATTAGCCTAAATTATTTGTAGTGCCAAAACTACATACTACACAAAGCAAATGCACAAGCAACAAGCAAGCATTAGCTAAAGTTAACCCTAGGCACAGGGTCGGCACTTCCATAATGCGCATCACTGTCTGTTTTTTTAAGTAATTTAAAGTCTACATAGACTTCAACCCCCTATACAGTCAACTACAAACAATAACTTCAGAACTCCAAGAACCTTTCAAAATCTTTCATTGGTTCTAATGATACCCGATATATGTGATGCCCTTTAGTGATTTAATCAATAAAAAACTCATTCAAGGAAAAACTGAACTACACTACGACTGTTCACTTGATAAGCATCACATTTGTTCTACATCACGGAAATGAAACTAGATCTCGGTCTATCCCAACCTTGAACTCATTTAGTTTTTGGGTTGAGAATCGTCTTAATGTGGTCCTAACATGCACCTTATACATTAAGAGGTTTAGTGGTTTAGAGTCACGCAGTTGTGGCTGACTGTGTGTATCTTTCTTTTTTAGACATATAGTCAAGTAACATAAGTGGAATATAAGTTTGCTGAATACAAAACAAATGAATAAGTACAGAATAAGTAGTGCATGGCATTTCATGGCATATCTCTGCGTGTACATGTGAACTGTGTGAGCATCTGTCTATCACCCTCAATAAAATGTTAAGATAACCAGTTTATGTTCCATTTTAAGATTTCAGAAATAAGAAGTTAATGCAGGTAGATATTATCTCAACTGCAGAGGTTTTCATTTGACGCCCAGAACATTTGTAGTTTGCAACACTTCCCTAGTTTACCAGTCATGTTCCAGGAATTATGTTCATTTCTTAACTCAAATCATCTGATTTCTCTATAGATGTTTTATATTATATTATTTCTGTTCAGACAGAGGTAGTATTCAGACGTTCTTTGAATTGGACTGACAGTTAACTTGCAATGTTAGATTGTTACTTTGTGTTAGGTGACGTCCATATGTCTTGCCTCTTGCACTTCAAATACTAGCCTCTGAGACAGTTATCTGCTGCCCTTAATTGGCTTAATTGTGCAAAATACATATACACACAAATTTATTTTGTTACATACTTAGCTTAAATTTTACACAGGAGAAATTGTCATGGCTCTCCTGGACTGTTCTTCAGTCAGACAACCCTTTCCTGTCTTGTGTCTGTCTAGTGTCTAGTGCTATGTCAGTCATTTCCCTCTGTTCTGCTCCTTTGTTAACACAAATTGGTTGGTTTAGTCTAATTATCAGTTACACTTGTGTTAACCTCTTTGTTCCTAGTTTCTCTGGTCTGTTTGTTTCATTGGTCTGCTGTTTTAGTTTTCCTGTTTACTTCCTACCTCCAGTTAGTTCCATTAATCTATTGGTTCATTAATCTAGTATATTGTTTTATTTAATGGGTTTACTTATTGTTTCTGTTTTAGCTTAGTTAGGCATATTTAGGCATGTCTCTTCTGTCTCTTTTGTGTCTGTCGGTCCACTGTTGTGTCAGTCCCACATTTTCATGCCCTGTACTGTGTATTTCTAGAGTGAAGACTTTCAGTTTATTGTTTTGTGGCCATTGTGCCTGCTTTATTTCTGAGCTTAGCAGAAGAGCCTTCAAGTCCTGCAGCTAATCCATATGAGCTAGCTCAGATGTGAATTATAGCGGTGGCGTAATGCATGGTAATATGTAAGTTAGCAAACTATCTGCTCTAATCAATCGACTCTCAATTTTTCAGTATTTAAGCGTTCAGGGCTCTGTAGTAGTGGGCGGTCATTCAGCGCTTTGAGCCAACACACATACAGCATCCGAGCATAGAAAGAATCGCCTGTATTTTCACCACTTTGAGACTTACATTTACCTATGTATCAATGTTCACATTCACTCAAAATAGACGAGGTGATTAGTGACAAGTTTCTTTGATATGAGGAACGTAGAGCCAATGTTATTTTGACCCTACTGGGTCTTTAAGCTTGGCTATAATTTATGCTATTACAACTAGATGGTGGTCCTGTTTTTTGCTTTATGTAATATCATGCCCAAATTGTGAACACTTAGTAAAATCTTACCTCCAAATGTGTGAACTATGTTTAGGTAAATGTGATGGGGCATGAGTAGGGAGGGAAACTACGACCTAAGATGTCTGAATAGGGCAGAAGATAAGAGGAAGGGATTTGGTAGTGTGTTGATTTTTTGTGCCAGTAATTATTTTATCCACCTAATGAATACTAAATTAAGAATCAAAACCTTAGTGTAGATCAGCATGCTGTACATACTAATTATTTTTGTTGTCTATAGTTTATTCTGAGCCATTGAGACTGATAGCTTTCTGAGCAAATTTTTCTAAGGAGTAATAAACAGGAGCAAATTGCTAGTAGTAAATGAAATAATATGACAGGAAGAGTGAATGAAAAGCCAAAATAATTTTGCAAAACACCAGGCCACTAGTGTCCCCTCTTGTCTTACCCTGTGCTCTTCTATTGTTTGTTTGTCCTGAGGTGTTACACCTGTGTTTGTCCCTAATTAAGTTGGTTTCTTACATTGTTCTGTTTAAATACTGTTTGAGTGAGATAACTCTTATTTGTTTGTTCTTGTCTATGTGTGTATAATCCTGGTAATTTTTCTTTATGTTGTTTGTGATTTGCTGATAAAAGAAACTTAATAGAAAAACAAAAAAGAACATAAATTGAGACTGTTCACATCTATGCACAGGAAGTGTTGCTGCAGTAATGGTTAAAGAATGTGGGATGTGGTTCAGATTTTACAACATAAAATATTAATTTTGGTTTATGTTGACCTTGACTTACATACCTGATTTAAAGAAATTTTAAGGAATTTTAAGGAAATTTTAATGGATTTTAAGGAAACACTGAAAAGGGAAGGAATGTAGGTTCTGTAATCCATTCAGCAGAAATGACTGTGCAAGCTATACCTCCTGCTAACAGGTCTGCATTTGTGGAAATAGGTGGGTTGCATGAAATATTCATGTCTATGAGAGAAAGAGGGATTGAAAAGTCTTAGAAGTCTTGTCTAGGACAGATGAGTGCAATATCTCATGGCATTAGCTCAAAGTCCAGCGTTCAGCTTATTGTAATCTCCTGTAAAAATATGCTACAGCATACACACCCCACTTTAGCTAAATTTCTATCCCATGCCTGGTTACAAGACTGCACACAGCCATTTCAAAACATTTTTATTGAATTGATAACATATTTCAAATCCATTTTTGGTCTGCACACAGCATATAACAGTTGCTCAGCACATTTGGGTTTTCATTAATGATGTAAAATTTCAAACATGCTTATATGTAAGGATTTCTTCTCATGCAGTCCCCGCATGCATTCAAAACACTATAGAAACAGAAGCACAACAAGAAATATTACAATTATTTGATAGCGTTTGGAGTTTTATAGAAGATTTAACTATCATTAAAGGCTACTGTGGTTCATCCTGTAACAGGGGTTTAGAGCAATCCATTGCCAGTATGTTCAAATTGTAGTTATAGTGCGTCATTGCTAATTGTAGTTCAGTGCCAAGAAGTAAAGTACAAGATAATAATACAGGCCATATCTCACTATATAATATACACAAGAACACAATAGGAATAACATTTTTCTGACACCAATACATCTTTACAGCTGCTGTGATAAGTGAAAATGCTAAACTGTAAGCAATGTGCAAATTTCATACAATGGGCCACAAATGAACAACACACAAAACACATTTATAGCTATACCTTAGCATCCTACAAATTGTTAAGTGTTGTGCAAACAAGATCGCCCACCTGGGTGATATCATTTGTTGTCTTTTTAGCTGTGCTATACAGGACTGTGTCCTCAAAGCCTGCTGCATTTTGTTGTTCTCACCCCTCTCATTGACTCTTCATTCTTCTGCCATGTGGAAGATGATGCCAACCAGGGTCGCGGGGGGACCGGAGCCTATCCTGGGAACTTACGGACACCAACCCTGAGCAGGTGCCAACACACCGCAGGGCACATCACACTCACATTCACACCTTACCGGGCCAATTTAGAGTCGCCAATTAACCTACAGTGCAAGCCTTTGGACTGTGGGAGGAAACCGGAGCACCTGGAGAAAATCCACGCGAACACAGGGAGAGCATGCAAATTTCACACAGAAAGGCCGTCCCGGGGTTTGAACGCAGGACCTTCTCGCTGTGAGGCAGCAGCGCTAACCACTGCGCCACCGTGCTGCCCCCCACTATTCAAACATCTTAGATCATATCTTAGTCACAGTCTCATTCCCTACTCATGCACAGTCACGTTTATTCAAGACACTTTTATTCAAGTGTACTGACTGTATTTCAAATAATGCTCGGTTTGCATATTGCACCTTGTCTTTTATGTTAACAATCAAGACAAAAAGATTTACATTAAAAAACCTTGTATAGGGTTTAATAGCAAACGTTTTAAGCTAACAAACACCAGATGGGTAACAAACACCAGATGGGTACCAAAATAATAAAGAAGTATGTATTAACCTTATTTGTTTTCACAGTACTAAGCCACAGAATGTCTCTGCATAATAAAAACTCTCCAAGTCAATAAAACAGACACTGTTCTTACTATTTGTACTAGTTACATCTACAGTTCCAGCACGTTTATACTACATGAAGCCAAAACAAATAATAATATAAAATAATTTATTAATAACTGTTCAATGTTAAAATGCACTTGACTTTAATGTGCTTTGTGTTTTATGGGAGAAGATATTTAATTTTACAGTCTTTCAGCAGTCAGTTATAGGCCTGTAGAGTGGAGCCAAGTAAAACATTTTATTTAGAATGTTATTTTATTTGATATTGTGCATTGCTGGAATGTCAGCATTCAGTGCTAAATTCAGTGCTAAACATTTCAGTTTGTAATTGATTTATTCTTTGAAGCATGAATACATGTATGTAATGCCCTGACTTTAGTGAGGTAAGTACACACAGTCCCAGCCATACCAGCAATTTTTAAATTTCTTTCTGTGTTTCGGTTTTTCGGCTGTATACTACACAATTGTCATGTCATTCATCCATAATTTAGAATGCAGTAAAAGTCTATATGCCTAGTCAGTGTAACCCTAAGCTACAAAAGAGAAGAACAAACAGAAGAAAACTGAGAGAAATTACTATGTCAAGTGTCCCCTTTGGTGCGGCATATGACTCACCTGGAATCTAGACTGAAAAATATTAGAACAGTAATAGATTTCCATTAGTATCCTCTGCTGAGATCCAAGTGGATCTCACAAAATGACACAAAACTAAGCCACTCCAGCTTGAAGTGTATTGCATTCCATCTTCTGTGTCTCTTTACACAGAGCACTCTGTTTTTTTTCACCAAAACAATTTATCTTGTTCAAAGACAGAGAACCCAGATTCTTTTAGGAAATATGATTGTCATCAATTTCAGTTTATCTTCTGCCATTTTCATTTGTACTTTTAATGAACTGTTACATCATCAGATTGGCCTATTTGAAGTGCCTTCAGTCAGCAGGGACAAAACAAATATTCGCCATATCAGATGTATCCCACTCTTAAAACATTCTTGAGTACAAAAAGGTATTCAGCAACATTGACAGAGTACATGGGACAGTATCACAAATGCCACAGTTCTTCAAAGAAGTCACAAATAAACAGAGGTGGACAGTAACTAAGTACATTTACTTGAGTACTGTACTTAAGTAGAGTTTTTAAGTATCTGTACTTCACTTGAGTAGTATTTTATTTGGAAACGTATGACTTCCACTTCACTTCATTTTAAAGACTAATACTGTACTTTTTACTTCACTACATTTCTATTAAGGTTCTCGTTACTCGTTACGTTCAAATCTGTGGATAAAGTGGATGTTATTCCCCCTTTTATAAAACGTGATTGGTTGTTTGGCAGGTGACAGTCTATCAGTAATCAGTAGGGTTGCGTCACGCCTGTAGACTGGAACTGTAAAATGAAGTTCACACAGTTCTGCTGTTTTCTGTCTTGATTAAAACATTGTTGCTGTTGGAAAGCCATGAAGCTAGAGGTGTAGAGCTGGGGTTTAAGCAGGTTGGAATGTTGATTTTATTTTCTGAGCAGGCTGCATTTACAGCCGTTGCACTGTCCTCCTGATAAACATACACATACATGTGTGCCCACCTGCCAGAGCTGTGTCACAACACTACCATGCTATTTTGTGGGGGTGTGTAGTCTTATAATTAATTAATACAATAAACTAATGACTGGTTTTCTTTATCAGTTGGAGTTGGTCTTTTATTCTGTAACATTCTACCAGTTCCTTATTCTACAGCTTCTACAAGCTAGTCAGAGGCATTAGGTGTTATAAGTGTTGTGGTAATAATGCAACATGTGGTGAAAGAAGATGTACTTTTAATACTTAAGTATTTGTTAAAACAAGTACTTCAGTACTTTATCTTAAGTTAAAATTTTACTGCATGACTCTCACTTGTATTGGAGTAACATTTGACTAGTGGTATCTGTACTTTCACTTAAGAAATGAAGTTAGCTACTTTGCCCACCTCTGCAAATAAAATATATTTGAAGTTTATTTTCTGTGTAGAAGTCATATTCTGTGTACTGTTCAGCATAATGCCAGCATTATAGTAACACATGATTCTGCCTCATTGACGATACACTATTAAAGAATGTAACGCCGGTTCTTCTGTCATGCACTTTACTGGCGGCGTTATTTTAAACAAAGAAATAGCGCCATCTGGCGATTCGATCCTTTAAGCTGCACTGCGAGTAAAACTCATTAAATTAATTATTGAAAAACTGCAACACAACTTTAAACCCCAGTGAATAAAGGTGTTCAGAGATGTAAGAGGCACATCCGTTCTTTGAAGGTTTCTAACATATAGTGAGCTAATTAGAGCAGTCAACACTGTCCGTAAAACAATGTTGGTATGTGATAAATATTTCTTCAAAGTATGGATACTTCGAGGTAAGTAAATGTGGACGTTAGACATGCACAGCAGTAAAGTAATTGAAACGAGTTTAATCAGCCAACATGTGTTTAATCAAATCCTTCAATTATGTTATTCTTCCTAAAAGCCTCTGATTGCAAAGTTTTCCTCTAACTTTTGGGAACATGGATTTTAAACCCACCATCGCTGAAGTCAGCTATTACACACGGAAAGACAGTTTTGGTTCTTTTACAAAATAAAAGTCAGGCACTAGTGTAACTACCGTTATTTCGAGGTTGTAAAATCCCGACAAAAGTGGTTTGAGAAGAATAAGGATTATAATATTGTCACACCTTTTTATACTACTACTACTACTACTACTACTACTACTACTACTACTACTACTACTACTACTAATAATAATAATAATAATAATATTTTTTTTTAATAAACATCCCACTTTAACAGACTGATTGTGTTTATTTAAGTTTATCCTTGCCTTTACGTATTCATAATTAACTTTAGAGGTTTTCAGTTGATAATTTTAATATTAAATATATGATTCAATGTGTAATGTATCAATAGCTAAGAAAAAGTTTGAAAGATGTAAGATGTTTTTTATTTGTTAATTCTAAAACGAAAGGTTGAAAAGCACAAATCGCATATTGTGTAGTCTGAGATCCGTTTTTAAACCTTTATAGCTTTATATGCTCCAGTATAGTTTATTTATTAAATAAAATGTAACCATCTAACTTAGAACTAAATTCGCCTGTTTCGTCTCTGTCGTGATGTCGCCTAATTCTGGCTTCACACTATTTGTTGCAGGGGTCGAAACAAGCGGAGGTCTCCAAAAAAAAAAAAAAAAAAGGAGAGAGAGGCTGTACAAGGAAAAAGGTGGACCCGTTCCGAAAACACCGTCTCGGTCGCCAAACTTTTCACCTACTTTTTGTTTGATTAAACCAGGCGAAGGTTTTGTGTCAGCTTTCAGTTTGGATAAATATGTCGCTATTATTCAAATCTGGAAAGCGGACAACATGAAGTTGGATTGAAGTGGATTAAAACGGGAGAAATCCGCAAAAATGGAGAGAGGCGCCGAGTGTGGGGTGAGGAGGCGAGCGGCGGAACCGCGTCCCGATTCTTCCTCCGTCTCGTGTAGCGAAAACTAAAAAGGTGAAGTTGACAAACTTTTACACATCTTTTTTCCCCCCGCAGATGGATTTATACATCGACTTCGGGCTGTTTTACTGAACCAGTAATTGTGACAGCACAATGGATTTTAGCGCCTAACTTTTTGGCCCGGGCCTTGAGAAAACATTTGATACGTGCGGGACTGAAACTCATTAAAACGGGTATTTCACAGCGTGAACACAGAACTTTTCATCTGTAGATTTTACACAGCTGATCAAAGAGTGATATAAAAACCAAGTTTCGCAACTGCTCTAAACAACCAAATATAACAGACAGTGTTAGTAATAAAACTTTTGGTTTAGTGCGAATTATTTGCGTTTATGCCAGTTTGGAAAGTCGTGATATCTAACATTCAGCTGTGCAAAAAATCCTGTTTTAACAGTTATTAGCGGTGTTTTGTGTACACTAGTTTATAAAACCCATATTTAGCATTTTTCATAATAGCTTGGTAGCTTAGCTCATGTCATCACTTCAGCTAATTTTGGCAGTCAACAATTGACATATTTTACCTGTTCTTCAGCTATTCTAATGCAACGACTTGTGTTAGCACTTTGACCATTGTATGCATATTCCAAGTTTATTAGAATATTATAATATATACTAATAATGATTGCATGAAATCATGAAATATAAAATCAGTATTACAGACTATACCCTAAGGGTACCATGTTGATAATGACATATTGCTTACAGTGTTATATATGAGTGACATATTGGAATGATGTTATAATATTTTAATGATCGATTTCATGTAATTCATCATACAGGCCGAAGTCACCAGGGAATAAACTGTATTGAGGGACCATGTTTCTAACATTCATGCAATGTTTTACACTTTCAGACTGGACGATTTTGAGTCTGCGTATTATTTGAGGAGAACTGACTCTTTGATGTTATTTTGGCGACTACCGTTCTTGGACCAAAAAAAGATTCTGTTGGTGCCTTTGACTGGCACAATCCGGTGCAGAACGTGCTGATTTGGCTGTTGCCCCTGGGAGCGAGGATGCACTGCTGGCATCAGGGGGGAAGGATTCAGACGTGATGGGGTGCAGGACGAGTAAAGTCCTCCCAGAGCCACCCGCAGACGTCCAGCTAGACTTAGTCAAAAAGGTAGAGCCTCAGCAGACCGATGTCTACAGCAACTTCTTCCGGGGAGGTGGCAGCCGGGAGAAAACTGGCTCGGCTACCCCTCAGGGCCAGAGCCGGGCCGCGGGTACAGGTACGGCCACACCAGCACATTCCCCTCCGACGGCAGCTGCTCAGGCCGGACCGCCCGAGCCCCGGCGCAACCGTGTAGCCAAGTACAGGGCCAAGTTTGACCCTCGCGTGACGGCCAAGTACGAGATCAAAGCCCTGATTGGCCGCGGCAGCTTTAGCAGGGTGGTACGGGTGGAGCACAGGAGCACCCGTCAGCCCTATGCCATCAAGTTGATCGAGACGCGGTGCCGCGAGGGCCGTGAGGTGTGCGAGTCAGAACTGTGTGTGCTGCGCCGCGTGCGCCACACCAACATCATCCAGCTCATGGAAGTGTTTGAGACGGCCGAACGTGTCTATATGGTCATGGAGCTGGCCACGGGCGGCGAGCTCTTTGACCGCATCATAGCCCGCGGCTCCTTCACTGAGCGTGACGCCACGCGGGTCCTGCAGATGGTGCTGGACGGAGTCAAGTACCTGCACATGCTTGGCATCACGCATCGGGACCTCAAGCCTGAGAATCTGCTTTACTACCACCCGGGTGCCGACTCCAAAATCATGATCACCGACTTTGGACTGGCCAGTACGCGCAAGAAGGGCGACGAGTGTCTGATGAAGACTACGTGCGGCACGCCCGAGTACATCGCCCCAGAAATTTTGGTGCGCAAGCCGTACACTAATGCTGTGGACATGTGGGCTCTGGGGGTCATCTCGTACATCCTGCTCAGTGGCACCATGCCGTTCGAGGACGACAACCGCATGCGCCTGTATAGACAGATCCTCAAAGGGAAATACAGCTTTTCTGGGGAGGTAAGAGTCTTGCCACACTTTTACCTTTTAATTTTTTAGCAGAAGGGTGGTATGAGGAAACAGAAAAGTTGATAAGTTTTATAAAAATATACTGCCACATATTTTACGTGATATAGATTTATGGCATATTTATATGCACTTTAACTTTCAGATAATAGCTCACTTAGGACAGACTTAGACATTGTAGAATGACTGGCATGGTTTTGTAGTGCACATGAATAGAAAATAAGAATAGTCAAAAATAAATTCTTTCTTTTAACTCATTTTTAGAGTGTGAGCCTTCCATTCTATATAGGACAAGCTTTTCTTATTAGAACTTGGGAGTGATATCCTTTTGCATCAGAGAAGTTAGTTCCTTAATTGCCATTGCACTTTTTGTGCACGTCAGGTTAACAATGTAGCCCGGGATTAAGTTATTTCAAAACCTTTCATTTTTGCACTGCTGATTCCGACTCCATGTAACAGTTGCCTCCATGACGTCAATATGTTCTCCATATTCTGTATTGGAATTACACAAAACTGGTCATCTATCATTCAGGTGTGATCTCTTCAGAAGAATTGAAAAACCTGAGCATATAACAGAGATATAACAATACATCAATCTACACTGATATGTCGATTCAGTGATCAGTGGGCCCATAGTATTGATCCAAAATGAAACATTTCTCAGACATCATGTATATAGTAACATCACCTTATATTGAACAGGAGGTCTATTGTTTTATAAAAGAGAAGATGTGTGGTTGAGCTCAGGGATAAAAATGTCAAATGATTTTTTGGTGTGTTTTGATGTGAATGGAAGTGATTGTGTAAATTAGCATATGATATTGTCAAATGATTGCTGACTAATGGACTGAAACAAATTGAAATCATATAGTAGCAGACTTTGTGATACTTGCAGACATTGAATCAGTGTAATATCCGTGTCTTGATGAAACTGGTGATTTACCCTCCTAATGTACGCCATGCTGCCTCCAGCTTTATTCGTCATTGTTTTTTCCACAGCAGCTTTGTTTTTGCCATTCTGAAATATCCAGGGGACTGAATGTGGAATTGAGAGGAGTGAATTCTGTCAGCACAATTAGACAGACAATAGAATGCAGAATGATTGAGTACAGGGCTTGCACTAAAATTCCATTTCATTTGTGGCATTGCTGTATGTCCCTGAAACCGCAGAGACCGTGTTTTTGCAAACCTGTTGTGCTGAGGCGGGGAGGGATTTTCCCTAGACATCACTGAGACTAAAGAATGCCCATATGTCCAATGTCCATCATAGATATAGGGCTGGTTTCTTACTCATAGATTAAGCCTAGTCTTGGATTAAGTTGTAGTACCATTGGAGATTTACCATTCAAACTCAAAGCTAGTCTAGAACTAGGCATAATCCTCGACTAGGAAATTGGCACATAGGGCCAGTTTCCCAGTCGAGGATTAAGCCTAGTCGTAGACTAGCTTTGGGTTTGAATGGTAAATCTCCATTAGTACTACAATTTAGTCCAAGACTAGGCTTAGTCCTCGACTGGGAAATTGGCCCAACATGTTTACGTCTCCTTTTCCATCTACCTTTAAAAAACAATGCTGCTTCCTTTACTCGTGCATGTTGTTAAAACCTACTAATGTTTCATAGCCCGTTCAGACTGTTTATTTAAAGGATATAGCCTATGTTTAGGATATGAGTTAATAAAAGATTCTGTTAAAAGGAATAAAAAATGACTTTCTTTTCTTATCTCTACTTGTCTCCTAAGCCATGTTTACAAATCTTGGAAGACATTTTGCCAGAAATCACATTTAGAAAATCTGGAAATGTCCCTCTCACAGAATTTAAATGATAATGCGTGCTGCATTGAGTTTTTTTTAGATTCATGTTGTCCAAAGAAGTTGTTCAACTGATTGCAGAATGATATTTGCTCATCTGTGATCTATATACACATTATGCCAGGAATGATGACAAGGGGTGAGACACTTACAGATTTTGATAGTACAATTGTTGTCTAAGAAGTAGTCACGCTTTCATGATTATTATAATATGCATTAATTAATTTGACCAAAGTACCAAGATTTTAAAAACACAGTTCCTTATATTTATTTTTTGATAAACGTAAAAAAAAAACAAAAATAAAATTCATTTTGTTATTGTAAAAAAGACAGGGGTTCTGCATTATATTAACACAAAATTCTTCAGTATTTTCAGTTTCTTTTTGCAGTTCTTCAAAGTGAAAATCTAAAAGAACAAAATCAGTGGCCCTGTGCCCACCAAATGTGTTTTTTGTGCTGAGAGCAGTCAAAACCTCACTTCCAGAAAGGGGCAGTAACCAGGGTTTAAAAAGCTACCGAGGTCCATAATCCGCATGCACAGCGTGTGGTAAAAAAAATTTCATCATATTAAAATAGGCGTAAATCACACATTACATTGCATTGGCTTACCAAATGATTTATTCTTCACATAACTTCACAAACAAGACACCTCCGTGCTGCTTCAAAAACGTGTAGGCTAAAATTGAACAGCTTTATGGAAGTGTGCTGATGGTTACCATGCCGGCATAAATGAGATTATCTTTACTGTTAGTGAGTTCTTGACTGTGTATGTCCCGCCCTTTCCTCGATTTTGGTTGGCTAGTGAGAGAGAGGAGACATTGATGTGTGCGATGCTGTTCTAATAGTTGAATGGATTTCAACATGAAGCTCTCTGACTGCTGCGTAAAGAAATGTTTTCACCTGCGTCTTTTTCCCCCGCTGAAGACGCTTAGACTGGGGAACGCTGAAGCTCGTAGTATTTGTATTAAAAATAAGCGCTGGCACCGCAAAAAACGCAGATGGGAAATCCGTCATCTTCAGTGACATCCTGGTCATTTTTGGTATAACCAACAAACTGCCACACTTAAGACGTTATTTTGGAGAAAATAAATCTACGGTCGTTGTTGGGCCCGTATTTGTCACAGTCACATAAGAAGCTGTGCAGCCGAAACAACTGCAGTTGCGCGTAGTAGTCTCACGTGTGCTGCCGGTGTAACCTTATTTTTTATATATCGTGTGATTTGTGCCACTCGGTCTAAGGTACCCGCTACCGGTGTAATATGCATTTTTAAAGAATATCATAATCACGGTGTAGAGAAACTTTTACGATTAATTAAGTTACGTTTTTAAATTGCGGTTCATCGTAAAACATTTGGGGCAGTTGGTGGCGTAACGGTAGGATGTTCGCCCCATGATCAGAAGGTTGCAGGTTGAATCCAGGGCCGGTAAAGTTACCACTGAGGTACTCATGAGCAAGGCACTGGTCCCCAGGCGCTTGTTAGCTGCCCACTGCTCCTTCACGGATGGGTCAAATGCAGAGGTCACATTTTGTTGTGGTGCACTGTGTGCTGTGCTGTGGTGTGTTCACAATGATAAATAATCACTCACTTACAAAACCGGTTAATCGTCTAACCCCTAATGATGACAAGTAAATTGTGTAAGAGCCATTACGGATGATATCAGCACTTCTGAGAAATTAAAGATTCTTAAATATACAACACCTGAGACTCCACAAAGAATTTTAAATAAGGCTGTAAGTTTAATATAGAGTGAAAGGATATTACAAACATATATAGAAAACATTCCTAAAAAGAAATGTATAATTTTAGAATATGTGAAATCACTTCTTGTATTTTTGTCGATTCCAAATGCATTGTGCAGTTTGTATTGTGTGTATCCATCTCAGTTTATGCTTTATATAAACCTAGTTTAAAATGAAAAATGAATTTGCTTGTTTAATTGCATTTCATAATTCACATGTGTATTGAAATGATGAGTTTAATAACAGTAACAGTGATGCCCAGACAAATCTGTTTGTTTTTGCTAGAACAGTGCAGACTTAGTGTGTGTGTGTGTGTGTGTGTGTGTGTGCGCACGCGTGCGTGCGTGCGCACATTTGGGGCCCGCTGGTGGTTTGCATGACTTGTGGTAAAGTGCAGAGAGGTTGATGGAGGCATGTAGGCATTTACCCACTCCATTCACAAACTGCATTCCTAAGCAAAAACATTCCCCAGAAGGCCACTGTCACGAAACCTGAAAACAACAGCTTGGGATACACCAGCCTCTGTCCCCGTTTTCTGTCTGAATGTTAGTTTGAAACCCTTATTTTTCTACTCCTACTCATTTGACTCTTTTGGAGGTGCTTGGCAGTTCAGAGCGAATTTGTGTTTATGCTGGGGAATGAGTATCCTTCTGTTGTGGGATTACATGTTTGTTTTTTTTTTATTGTGTGTGTGTGTGTGTGTGTGTGTGTTGGACGATGACCAGAGCTCCTCTGTCATCTCGGCTCCTCCCACATTCACCCCCTGCTGGAGTGTGTGATGCAAGGCCGCAGTGCTGTCTGGAAGTATGTATGTGTGTGTGCTTGTGTGCGTCAACGCCCGTCTTCTGCTTGGAATCACACACAGCTAATAGGAACTTTACAGGGCCAAACCAACAAAAGCTCTTGTGTGGGATGTCTTTGTGTCACAAAAGGCTGAGAATGTGGTCAGTCTGGGGAATGAGAGCATAAAAATGAACTGCTAGGATTGCTAGGGCATATCAGGTCAGGTTAAGAGTTCACGGCCTAATGGTTTTGTCACTGTCCTGCTTGGAGGACTGTTAATAAAATTAGCTCAGCGATGATTCATGTGAAGTCTGTGATTAATTAACATATTTTTTGTGGACATTTTGTTTGTCCTTTTATGTTTTGGATTGGGTTATAATACAGATTTTTTGTCGAGGACAAAGCAGACTAAGATTTGTTATTTCAGAAGTTGCTGCCTAATAATGATCACATTTACTTAACTGTAGTGTCAGATGACTTTCTTCACAATAAAAATTTCAAACATACTTAAGTCTGTTTAAAGTGTAAATAAATAGAAATTTATATAAAAGTAATACTGTTTGCTATTCACTTTTTACAGATCAATGAAAGACCTGCTTTACAATAGCATTTTGGCTTATTTATCTTGTACTAATGCAAATATTAATAGTTTGTGTAAAAATAGATATTTTTAAAATGCACGATTGATTATGTAATCCACATAAAATATAATGGCTCTCAGTTTCAAATACCAGGATCAAAAAACCATCAAGAATATTTACTCCAAACAAACTGCAAGCTGCAACATTCTTTTGCTTGTTTTTCTGTATTACCCATGTTTTGAAATCTTCTTTTCGTGTTGCATTTCCTCAGCCATGGCCGAGCGTGTCCAACTTGGCGAAGGACTTCATCGACCGTGTGCTCACGGTGGACCCTAGTGAGCGGCTGACGGCCGGCCAGGCGCTCAAACATCCTTGGATCGTGAGCATGGCTGCCTCTTCGTCCATGAAGAACTTACAGCGCTGCATCTCCCAGAACCTCCTAAAGAGGGCGTCGTCACGCTGCCACAGCACCAAGTCGGCACAGTCGACGCGCTCCAGCCGCTCCACCAAGTCGAGCAGAGCGCGGCGTGTCAGGGAGAAAGAGCTGCGAGAACTCAACCGTCGCTACCAGCAGCAGTACAACGACTGAAGGGTGGACCACGTACGACCAGAACCCGCTGTCACGAGGACTGAAGGGCCACAAAGTTACACACTCGTGATGCTGTGGCGACCTCAACGGCACAAAAAACGAGGGGGGGACTCTGAAGAGCGTGTACCCTTTAGAGCCAATTAGCAAAAAAAATCTCTCATTCGTCCTTTTGTCCTTCCATCCTTTGTGTATGTGTTTTTCTTCCCTTATTTATTTATTGTTGATGTTTTTTCCTCTTTCTATGATGTTTTTGAAGTTACTGTCTCAAGCCTTTAACCTGATTGTGTCTGTTGAACAGAATTCTGTGCCAATGAAGTTGCTAGAAGGACTACTACACGTGTCGGCTGTTTTTAGACCTTCCTGTTTTTTTGCTGTGAATTTTTTCATTAAGGCGCCATTACGGTTGGCCGCTCTGTTGGGAGGAGAGTTGATGCTGTCGGACGAATATTTGCATCAGTATATATTTTCTAGTTCAAGTCTGTTGTGCCAAAAAACCTCAAACACAAGAATCAGAGTAATATTGTTTTTGTTTGCTTCTAAAGAAACCACTTGGAGAGTTACCTTGATTATTTTGCGTAAGCAACAGCCAGTTTTTTCTACCAGTTTTGCAAATCCTCAAATAATAAGGATTCTACTGTCAGCTTTACCAGACGGTTCTAATAAGTGAAAGCAATCCTATCTAGGGTATGTTTTCAAACTGTGGGCAGTGGATAAACAAAGTCTTTTGTCTGTTTCTGCACTACAAGCTCTAATTCTGTAGAGAACAATACATGACATGCTGAATTTTTCACAAACATTTATTACTGTTGACAATAACAAAGATGAACAACCAGAGGGGTCCTGAAGTTTAGTGTCCTCATTCCACATAACTAGGGAAGTTCTAGAACTCGGCATGTTGGATTTGTTTCCATTTTCATACAATAAATGTCTACTTGTTCATGAGTCATTCATTAGAAACAGACTTGCAGTTCCTTGTGGTTGCAGCTTGGGTTAGGGTGTTCTTTTTAGGGCAGTATTTGACATGACAAAACATTGGAAAGTTTCCTTTTTTTTCCTCAAACTAAGAAATTCCCTTGAATATCAAATTTTGATATAGATCACTATATTAACCTGTGAACTTGACAAGAATTTTTTTTAAAGTTTATTTCTGTTCGTCTTCAAAATGACTGAATGCCTGATCTGTAGAAGCTGGATCTTTCCCATTCAGAATCTATTAACCATGAATTTTCATTTTAGATCAGTAACTCAGTAAAACTTGTGATTTTTGAATTTCATAATTCTGTGTATTTTGGGAAGACAACTGTTTAATTTTTTGTATGTGTAGTAAACAGGCAAGTTGCTTTCAAAGACAGAATCATTAAAAAAGGTTGATTGTTGATCCCTAATGCAGCTGAAGGAATTTGGTGCAAAAACATTTATGCAAATAAAAACATCTTCATTGAATCAACATTTAAGAGACTTAATTTGTAAATGTAAATTATAGAGTCAGTGGTATAAGCGGTGATAAATACCCAGGAGTTGTTTTCTATTTGTTAATGAAGCCAATTTATCACTGTCTCTTGAAGGGAAATGTGTAAATGTATGTATGCCTTTTTAAAGAAGAATTATAGTTCATGATAGTTACATTTTGTTTCAGAATTCAATTTGTTTCAGAACTATTTTAATGCAACAATTAAAAATAATAAGTGATTTGAGATTCAAAAATCAATGCTAGAAGATCTATCCTGAAAAACTGTTTGCTGTACTGAAGTGCATTTCACTTCTTGACCACTGGGTGGCATTTAGGGCTGAGGTCAAGAGGGCTCCTAGTGTTTCATAAGGTATAGGGCTGTGGTCCAGGGGTCTCCTAGTGGTTCATTAGAAGCATAGCACTAAGGACTAGGGTTTAGAGCTGGGGTCAATGGGGATCCCCTGGACCTCAGCCCTATACTCTAGGTGACCCCTGGATCTTAGCCCTATGCCCTATGAAACTCTAGGGGTACCTTGGACCTTACCACTAAAGTCTGGAGGTCCCCTAGTCCTTAGTGCTAAGCTCTGAGAAACATTAGGAGGCCCCTGAACCTTACCCCTATTCCCTGTAAAACTCTAGGAACCCCTTGGGCCTCACCCCTTAACCCTGGGTGTCCCCTAGACCTTAGTACTATGGTTTATGAAACTCTAGGAGGTGAAACAATGGGAGACCCCTGTGGCTTAGCCCTATGCCCTAGGAAACACTAGGAGACTTTAGACTTTACCCTGGACTCAGCACTAAAGCCTGGTAGGCCCCTAGACCTAAGTGCTGTGCTCTATAAAACACCAGAAGACCACTGCACCTTAGACCTATGCCCTATGAAACACTAGGAGAACTATGGACCTCAGCCATAAACACTTCGAGGCCACCAAACTTTAGGTCTTTGTCTGTTGAAACTTAAGAAACCAACTAGACCTCTGCCGTAAGCCTTAGACGTCACCTGGACCTTGGCTCTATGCCCTATGAAATACTAGGAGCCCATTGGACCTCAGCCCTAAACCCTAGGTGTCCCCTAGACCTTAGTGCTATGGTTTATGAAACACTAGGTGACTCCTGGACCTTAGCCCTATCCTCTGTGAAACACTGGGAGTTCCATGGACATCAGTCCTAAACCCTGGGTGTCCCCTAGACCTTAGTGCTATACTCTATGAAACACTAGGAGACTCCTGGACTTTAAACCTATGCCCTATGAAACACTAGAAACTCCATGAACCTGAGCCCTAAACCCTGGGTGTCCCCTAGACCTTAATGCTATGATCTATAAAACACAAGGAGACCCCTGGACCTTAGCCCTATGGACTGTGATACACTGGGAGCCCCATGGACATCAGCCCTAAACTCTGGGTGTCCCCAAGACCTTAGTGCTATGGTTTATGAAACACCAGGACCTCAGCCCCAAACCTTGTTTGCCCCCTAGACCTTAGTGCTGTCGTTTATGCAACACTAGAAGACTCCTGGACCATAGACCCCTTGATGACGTGGTTTGAGCTGTGCAGGGCTGTGCAATTGTGGGTCAGGAGTGTAAACAGCAGTGGACTGAGAACGTAGCCCTGAGGAGCTCTTGTGCTCAGTCTTATTGTGCTGGAAATGTCACTGATACGGATGGACAGAGGCCTCTCTGACAGGAAATCCAGTATCCAGTTGTAAAGGGAGGCGCTCAGTCCAAACTCACTCAGTTTCACATGTAGTCTTTGGGGAATGATGGTGTTGAATGCTGAACTAAAGTCTATGAACAGCAATCTAACATGTCTTTGTTGTCCAGGTGAGAGAGGGAAAGGTGAACTGATATGAGATTATATGGTTGGTGGTGGGGATACATGGCTTTCTTCGCATGCATGTTGTTCAGTGCATCAGACCATACATAAAACTTGTTCAGCTTCTCAGGGAGTGTGGCATACTCTGCACAGCTGATGGGTGCAGGCTTCAACTGGGTGACAGGCTGAATGCCCTGCCATAAACTGTGAGATTCTATTGTGTTGTTGAAGTGGCTCTGGATCTTTTGTGCATGTGCTCGCTTTGCTTGTCAGATGGGGCGAGAGAGGTCGTACTGGCTGTTCTGAGAGCAGCTTTATTCCAGGACTCAGCAGCATCTCTCTCTTAGCCATGAGGCACCTTTACTGTAAACCAGGGCTTATTGTTGGCTCCCGTGGTGAAGTTCTTGGAGACGGTAACATCCTCTATGTACTTGCTGATATCCACCAGCAGTTTCATAGGCCATATGGCTAAGGTCCAGGAGTCTCCTAGTGTTTCATAAACCATAGCACTAAGGTCTGGGGCAACATGAATCTCAGACCTAAACCCTGTGTGTCCCATAGGCTTTAGTGCTATGCTCTATGGAAAACTAGGAGACTCCTGGACTTCAGCCCTAAACACTGGGTGTTCCCTAGACCTTAGTGCTATGGTTTGTAAAACACCAGGAGATCCCTGGACCTTAGCCCTGTGCTCTAAAAAAAACTCTAAATGCCCCCATGGACCTCAGCCCTAAACACTGGGTGTCACCTAGACCTTAGTGCTATGGTTTATAAAACAATAGGAGACTCTTGGACCTCAGCTCTAAACCCTGGGTGTCACCTACACGTTAGTGCTATGGTTTATGAAACACTAGTAGCCCAATGGACCTCAGCCCTAAACCCTGGGTGTCTTTTAGGCTTTAGTCCTATGGTTTATGAAACACTAGGAGACTCCTGGACCTCAGCCCTAAACCCCAGGCATCCCCTAGACCTTAGTGCTGTGGTTTCTGAAACACTTGGAGCCCCGTGGACCTCAGCCCTAAACCCTGTGTGTCCCCTAGACCTTAGTGATATGGTTTATGAAACACTATGAAACTCCTGGAACTCAGTTATAACCCCTGGGTTTCCCATAGACCTTAGTGGTATGGTTGATGAAACACTTGGAGCCCCATGGACCTCAGCCCTAAACCCTGGGTGACCCCTAAACCTAAATATGGTTTGTGAAACACTAGGAAACCCCTGGACATTAGTCCTATGCCCTAAAAAACACTAGAAGCCCCTTTGACCTCAGCCCTAAACCATGGGTGTGCCCTAGACCTTAGTGCTATGGTCCATGAAAGGCTAGGAGACCCCAGGACCTTAGCCCTATGCCCTCTGAAAAACTAGGATCCTCCTTGACTTCAGCTTTAAACCATGGGTGTCCCCAAGACCTTAGTTCTATGGTTTATGAAACACAAGAAGACTCCTGGGCCTTAGCCCTAAACCCTGGGTGATCCCAGGACATTAGTGATGGGTCGTTCTTGAACGATTCGTTCATTTTAAACGAATCTTTAATGTGACTCGGGAAGAACGAGTCGTCTCGTGGGAGTGAGTGAGTCGCGCATGCGCATTTGCGCAACTTCCTATAGTTTCTGTATCGGAATTATTGATTCACCTGTTTCGAGTCTTTGGGTTTTTCGAGTCGTTCGTTCATCACGTGACAGCCCTATAAGCTTAACCTATGCGGTCTGAGCATGGGGTTGTCACGTGATGAACGAACGACTCAAACCCGAAGATTCGAGAGATGAACTAATCAATTCTGTTTCCGGCTCAGACTGCATTAGTTAAGCTTATGGGGCTGTCACGTGATGAACAAACGACTCAAACCCGAAGACTCGAAAGATGAACTGATCAATTCTCTTTCCGGCTCAGACTGCATAAGTTAAGCTTATGGGGCTGTCACGTGATGAACGAACGACTCAAACCCGAAGACTCGAGAGATGAACTAATCAATTCTGTTTCCGGCTCAGACTGCATTAGTTAAGCTTATGGGGCTGTCACGTGATGAATGAACGACTCAAACCCGAAGACTCGAGAGATAAACTAATCAATTCTGTTTCCGGTTCAGACTGCATAAGTTAAGCTTATGGGGCTGTCACGTGATGAACGAATAACTCAAACCCGAAGACTCGAGAGATGAACTAATCAATTCTGTTTCCGGCTCAGACTTCGTTGGTTAGCTAATCGGGCTGTCACGTGATGAACGAACGACTCAAACCCGAAATCTTGTCAGATAAGAGGCGAGGTGAGCGAATCATAGACTAAAGACCCAGGTAAACAATGAATTAATATTTTCTGTTTCTTATAGCATTATAGTTTTGTCTTGTTTGTAGTGTGATCAACATTTGTGTAAGCAGTAGATGTGTTAGGGAGGTAACAGGTAACATTTTAATTATATTTTGCTAAAATGAACGAAATGACTCGAAAAAAGATTCGTTCATTTTGCTGAACGAGACCCAAAGATCCGAGTCGGTAAAATGATCCGAACTTCCCATCACTACAGGACATTAGTGCTATAGTTTATGAAACACAGGAAGCCCCATGGATCTCAGCCCTAAACCTCGGTGTCCCCTAGACCTTAGTGCAATGGTTTGTGAAACACTAAGAGATACCTAGACCTCAGCGCTAAACACTGAGGGCCAGTTTCCCAGTCAAGGATTAAGCCTAGTCCTAGTCTAACTTTGAGTTTGAATGGCAAATCTCCATTGGTGCTACAACTTAGTCCAAAACTAGGCTTAATCCATGAGCAAGAAACCAGCCCTGAGTGTTTCCTAGACCTTAGACCTATGCTCTTTGAAACAGTAGGAGCCCCATGGGCCTTAGCCCTAAACCCTGGGTTTCCCCTAGACCTTAGTGATGTACTCTATGCAACACTAGGAGGCTCCTGGACCTTAGCCCTATTGTCTGTGGAACACTAGGAGCCCCATGGAACTCAGCCCTAAACCCTGGGTGTTGCCAAGATCTTACTGTTATGGTTTATGAAACACTAGGAGACTCCTGGACCTCAGCCCTAAACCCTGGCTGTCCCCTAGATTTTAATGCTGTGGTTTATGAAACACTAGGAGAATCCTGGACCTCAGCCCAAAACGCTGGGTATCCCCTAGACCTTAGTGCTATGGTATACAGTATGAAACACTAGCAGTCTCCTGAATCTTAGCCCTTCGGCCTATGAAACACCAAGAAACACTAGGGTTTCGCCTAGATCTTATCCCTATTCTCTATGAAACACCAGGAGCCCAATGAACCTCAGCCCTAAACCCTGGGTGTCCCCTAGACCTTAGTGCTATGGTTTATGAAACACTAGTATACACCTGGACCTAAGCCCTAAACCCTCGGCGTCTCTTGGTATGGTTTAGTAAACACTAGGTGACTCCTGGAACTCAGTCCTAAACTCTGGGTGTCCCGTAAACCTTTAGACCTAGTTTCCTGGACTGTGATTAAGCCTAAGCCTAGACTATCTTTCAGTTTCAGTGGTGAATCTCCATTGGTAATACAATTTAGTCCTAGCCTAGGCTTAATCCAGGTTCAATAAACCAACCCTGTGTTTGGGAAACATTACGAGAATACTGAACCTCAGCCCTAAACCCTGGGTGTCCTCTAGACCTTAGTGCTATCGTATATGAAACATTTTGAGACTCCTGGACACCCATGGGTTAAGGCTGAGATCAATTGGGCTCCAAGTGTTTCAGAGGGCATAGAGCTAAGATTCAGGGGTCTCCTGTTTCGTGGACCTTAGCCCTAAACCCTAGGTGTTCCCTAGACCTTAGTGTTGTGCTCCATGAAACAGTAGGAGACCCCTGGATCTTAGCTCTAAAGAGTGTGTCCCCTAGACCTTTGTGCTAAGGTTTATGGAACACTAGGAGACTCATTGACCAAAGCCCCAAACCCTCCATGTTTGACCAATTGACCTCAGCCTTAATACCTGGGTGTCCCATAGACATAAGTGCCATGGTTTAAGAAAAGTAGGAGACTCCTGGACCTTAGCCCTCTGCCCTATGAAACACTAAGAGACTCCTGAACCTCAGCCCTAAAGAGTTTGTGTCCCCTATACCGTTGTGCTATGGTTTATGGAACACTAGGAGACTCATGGACCAAAGCCCCAAACCCTCCATGTTCTTTAGACCTCAGTGCTGTGCTGTTTGAAACACTAGGAGACTCCTGGACCTCAGCCCTATACACTCTGTGTCTCCTAAACCCTAGAACTATGGTTAATGAAACACAAGGGGACTTCTCAACCTTAGCCCATGCTCTGTGAAATACTAGGAGCTGCATGGACCTCAGCCCTCAATACTGGATGTCGCCTAGAACTTAGTGCTATGGTTTATGAAATTCCAGGAGACCCCTGGAGCTTAGCCAAATGCTCTATGAAACACTAGGATACTCCTTCTAATTTAATTGAACTGAACTGTAGATTTTGAGAGTAAATACAATGTTTAAAGAAAGGTGTCTGGAAAGGTAGAAATTAAACACATTTTAATGCTCAAGACTTCTCATTCATTCATTCATTTTCCAAACCGCTGTAATCCCAATTGGGGTCGCGGGGCGACTGGAGCCTATCCCGGCAACTTTCGGGCGCAAGGCGAGGACCAGCCCCAGGCCGGCGCCAACACACCGCAGGGCACACACAGTCACACACACATTCACATCCTAAGGGCCAATTTAGAGTCATCAATTAACCTATTATGCATGCCTTTGGTCTGTGGGAGGAAACCCACGCAAACACGGGGAGAGCATGCAAACTCCACAAAGAAAGGACCCACGGCTGTCCCCGGGGTTCTAACCCAGGCCCCTCTAACCACTGCGCCACCGTGCCGCCTGCTCAAAACTTTTATTGAAGTTTCTCAAATGATAAACTGCATCTTGTCACCAAAAGAAAAAACAGCATCTTAATCAAAAGAGACTTGCTAAAATAGGTGGTATAACTGCAGCAATAAAAACTGAGCCACCAGAATGCAAATAAATGCGCGTTAACATTAAATTTACTTCACGTGATAAAAGTTTTCCACGAATACGGACCGTTCAACATGGTGCAGAAAAGGTTCTGAAAGCCACAACCTCTCTTCACACAGCCATAATCTTCCACAGGGGTTCAAAGTTCAATGAGACCCCGCCCTCTCAAACAGAAACATAACATTATACGTGATCTCTACTTAACATGATCATTACATTGTATCTTTTCGGCCAGATAGTTCAAACGACGATAGTTCAATTCGATTTAGTAATGAGGTCAGTTTTTAACAAAACATAAGAGATTAAATAATGAACACTAATAACATTATGTAAAAACAAAATCCAGGTTTACAGTGTAGACTTTAGTTCTATGCCTTATGAAACTTTGGCAACCAACTAGACCTCTGGCCTAAGCCCTAGGCGATAACATTTATGAAAATAAAAACATCTTCATTGAATCAACATTTAAGAGACTTAATTTGCAAATGTAAATCATAGAGTCAGTGGTATAAACGGTGATAAATATCCATGGATTGTCCATTTGTTAATGAAGCAACTTATCAGTCTCCTGAAAGGAAAGGTGTATGAAGAATTATAATTGAATGATAGTTACATTTTGTTTCAGAATTGTGAATCTACTCTTTTTATGTGATCATTAAAAATAATAAGTGATTTGAGATCAAAATCAATGCTAGAAGATCTATTCCGAATAGTGGTTTGCCGTATTGAAGTGCATTTCACTTCTTTACCAATGGGCGCCCTCCACCCCCCCCCCCTAAATTTTCTATTCCAGATGGCAGAAGTGCTTTGTAATTCCTCACTAATGACCACGCCCCATTCCTTACTGGTCATGTACATACTGATTACATTCACTACACAGATTTCAAGCCCTGCCTCATTTTGCCACAATATTGCTATTTCTTTGGTATTTAACCTGTTTTGATTCACATACGTCCTTCTGGCTTCTGACCTGATCAAAATAGAGGGTATTTAAGTAACTTTCTATTCAATTGGATGATACATCCATAATGAATGAATTGGCCGTGGTGTTAATCTCTGAACCATTCTACATATAGACACATTGTTACTGTATAACAGTGATGATACTTTTGTGAAACATCACTTTTACATATTGCAGTGTTTAAATGTTAAACACACCAAAGTTTGGAGAGGTCATTTAGTAGATATATATTATACATAATTGGTTTATTGAATAAGGCTAGATTATATGAAACATTTCTTATGACATCAGGGCCATCATGCATGTTGGAGTGTAATGTAAAATGAAACAAATACTAAGCAAATGTCTTCCATGAGAGTTCTATAACAACCTGTGTTTAATATTAAATTTAGTTACAACAGTGTTGCACTATATAAAATGAAACTTAGTGGTAACAAACTTTATGCTGGGCTCACTCACTCTGCCACGCCATTCTTAAAACATAAATAATTTCAAACCAGGTTATTCGCAATACATTTCTTGCAAATACAAACAAAAAACTAAAGACTCATCTTCCGGGAGATCCCAGGAAATATTTGTGGCACATACTCCGATTTCGATAGTTTAATCTATCAAATGTACCTTTGATGAATTCACTGATAGGTCTAAAATATTTTCAAATAAATATATATATTTTTTGTGAGCTCCAATTAGAACAGCCTTGTTAAATGTTCTATTATTTTTAGTACAGTGTACAAGTTCAAAGAATAAATACATACTAACACATATGCAATACATATACCTTCACGAACCTAATCAATAATAAGGAAAAAGAAAAAAAAATCACGAATTCATATGAAACTATGTGGCTAAACTCAGTGCAGAATAAGCTACTAGATGCCTCAGTTTTCAAATCTCAACTAGGCTTCGTATTACATATCATTATTGTTAATGATATGTAATGCAGTTTAAAGGTTCTATGTTTAAAATAAGCAAATGCCAAATATGTCCAAAACCACAAATTGTTACGCTCATTTGATACAAACCACTGTTCCAAATTCTCACGAGGGCAAGCCTAAGACAAAAGCCTCATAGACAATAGTTACTACGCTTTCATAACTAAATCATAAGACTTTATTTTAAAATTCATGTCAAATGGAACAATTTTGCTCACTCGGTGTCGTTTCTGAAATGAAACGTTTGAATGAATTACGTAATAATTGCTATAAGAGCAGTGAAGAAAGAACCTTTGAGATTAAGGGAGATTGTAATGGCGACGGCCAGGAGCTGTGCTACCTCGGCTGGCGAAAAGTGGCTGAAATATCATTCCCTCGCGCAAAGTCGGTCAAAAACGATGCTGAACCTGTAAACGAGAGTCTTCTCTATGTGTACCCAACATTAAACCTGACTTTCGATGTGCATTTTAATATATAATCTTGGAAAGAATACAGGAAGTACGATATTTCCCACTCGGTTTCCCCGCAGATTTGACTGCGTTTTGGTTATTTTTCGTGAAACAAGCACCGGTATCGCATAGCGGGTGAGCGAAGCACGAAGAGCAAGAAGTCAGCTATCAGATGGTGCTCTGAAGTCGGCAATTGGTCGCGCGATAAGGTGGAAATTATCGCATTTCTCACGGTAAGAAAACACATCTGAAGACATCTACGCGCCATCGCGAGCGGCGGCGCAGCCAGTTGAGTCTATAAGGTTCTCATCGGCCGCTTAAATCCCGCCCTCAGCTGTTCCTCGTAAACACTGTTTGCCTCGCCGCGTTAATCTACGTGACTTCCCGACTACGAAGCCTCCCATTCCAGAACCATGGCGGAAACAGCCCCGGCTCCTGCTGCTGCTCCGGCCAAGACTCCGAAAAAGAAGTCGGCGTCGAAGCCCAAGAAGTCCGGTCCGAGCGTGTCGGACCTGATCGTTAAAGCCGTGGCCGCCTCCAATGAGCGCAAAGGAGTTTCGCTGGCGGCTCTGAAGAAGGCACTGGCTGGTGGTGGATATGACGTGGAAAAGAACAACTCTCGCGTCAAACTCGCCCTCAAGTCCCTGGTGAAGAAGGGGGCGCTGGTCCAGACCAAAGGCACTGGGGCGTCGGGCTCGTTCAAGGTGAGCAAGAAGTCGGCGGAGAAGAAGCCGGTGAAGAAAGCCGCCGCCGCCGCGCCTAAAGCCAAAAAGCCCGCTGCTAAGAAGGCGCCAGCTAAAGCAGTCAAGCCTAAAAAACCCGCTGCCAAGAAAACGACGCCTAAAAAAGCACCTAAAAAGGTGAAGAAGCCGGCCGCTGCAGCCAAGAAAGCCGCCAAGAGTCCGAAGAAAGTGAAGAAGCCCGTGGCCAAGAAAGTTGCCAAGAGTCCTAAGAAGGTCAAAGCGGTGAAGCCTAAAGCCGCAAAGCCCAAGGCGGCAAAGGCGAAGAAGGCGGCCGCCAAGAAGAAGTAAACCGTCGAAAAGACTCGACATTTCCATTCGTTTTCTTTTTTTACATTCGAAATGGTCTAATAAGAGCCACCAACTTGTCACAAAAGTGCAAACGTCCACTGAAGAGAAGAACAAGAACCTACAACCTACGGAATGAATAAGGGTAGCTACGGGGTAAATGGGCTTTTTTTATTTTCGTTTTTAGACATCTAAGACATCACCAGCGCCAAAAGGCAGCAGAAGCGGACTCTTGAACACTGCTTTCATCGACTTACTTTGAGAACACAACACACTGTCTCTACCTCTGTAAAACGATGCGCAAATCCGATTAAGGCTTTGTGTAGCATTTCAGTCCTGTCCGATCGGTTGGGTCTTGAGCAGAAGTGCGACGGAGTCCTACACTTAACTTAAACTGTCCCTATTTTTTTTTCCATAAGTCTGAGGAATAATTTTAATTTCCCCAATTTGTTTGCTGGTTTTTGTTTCCTTGTAAATACTTGTAATGATTGCTACTTCCTGTAAATACAGAAAAGAACGAACATGTTATTTATTAGCTTGTCTACTTATCTTTTATAGATTAACGTCATATTGTGAGATGATGTGATACCGTTTTAATGTTTTTTTTTGTTTTTTCTTTATTTCTCAGTAGTAAAAAATAAAAACATCCGTAACATTCAGAGTGATTTCTTCATTTCTGTGTAACTCAAATATAATTTTGGTTACTATTACATAACATGTGAATGTTAAATGAACGTCACTGAACTTCTGGAGAAGTGTGTAGTTTGGATTAACTGGAAATTACTGAAACCAAAAAATGAGCAAAACCTGAGGCAAATCTTTATTTGTAGGATGTATCTGGGTTTATAATTATAAGACTTAAGAATACATGCAAAATCTGTCGTTACTTTTTAAAATTTCAGGTTAAGTACATTTTAACATGAAATAGAAACTGCAAATCCAGGAGTGGTAGTGCGACTAAACACTTATTTTTGTTCCTTGATGCAAAGTAGTGAAATAAATCTCATTTTTATGTGTGCAGTAGTTGCTTGTGGAAAGAGGAGAGAGGTCGGAGTGTGGAATTGGATAGAAATTAAAAAAAGGACTGAATGTCTTTACTAAAAACGCCAACATCTCGTGTTTGTTCAAAGCATCTGAGAGATGCCAGGTGACTTTTCCTTTGCGTTACACTTGAGAGACTGTTTTCCAAACTGCATTCAAGAAAAAGAATGTTCTAATAAGAAGTTCCTTTTCTTTATTTTCCTTGTTCAAGTATGCACAAATAGAAATAAGAAAAATAATTGCAGTAGGCAACACAGCACAATAGTGTAGAAAAGTGTTACTGTAAATAGCAAATACTTTAAGTAACATGGTATAATTTGTACAGTAAATATAAAAATACAGTATGCTTTCTGTACAATACAAAAATTTACAGTAAATTTTAGTGAATGATATAATCACATCTAAAGACAGCTCAGTCTCACCAAAGGAATTTTCACCCTGTACAAAAGCCTGGACAGCCTCTGAGACACTATCAAAACTGTATTCATGTGGATGAAGGCACAGGTAGTTGAAGGTTTGTGGTTACTTCAATTGGCTGGCATCATGTAAAAAAGATACCAACCTGTTGCTGTATTTCATTAACAAAGCTGAGATGTAAACACCTATGTGAAGTCATTGCTGAAGACCCTGACATTGAAGTATAAAGGTCCTGACTTTTTTAAAAAGGGCAGCCAGCAGTACACAAACAGTGTTCAGAATTTTCAGGAATATGTTCTCCTACCGTGGAGACCTCTTAGGCCAGACCCCACATGTGCAATAGGTGCCCTTCATGGCGCATCCCTGCATGGCTGATTTCTTGATCTATCTCTGAGCCCTCTTGTCTTTGGAAACCTTTTTATGGAAGTAAAAGTGTTTTAGTAAATATTCAGTTAAAAATTTAAGAAAACATTCTGATATCCATGGCAGCGTTTGCCCTATGATTGTCCACCAGGTGGCGGTATTTGATCACAAATGTTTTGTTCAACCGTTCATGAGAACAATTGATACGATTCATGTTTAATGAATCCCAAAACACCCAACAACTTATGTAAGAACGATTGTATTGAAGAAAAAAACCCTGCAAAGCTTGTCCAAATGCTTGTGCCTACCATACAATTTAAAAATACATTTTAAAATTATTTGTCTAGTCCCTTCATTATTAATGATCATGTGACATGGCCATGTATGCGAGAAATTTGAACTATGATCACAGAATTTATCTCATCTTACTCACGTTAGACAAAATGACCAAGGAAGATAGGCAGGGTAGACCGGCAGGCCCAATTTGCCAAACCATGGATCATCATTAATTTTTCTGTGTGGCCAAGTCTGGCAGCAGGATTTTCTAATACTTTTATGTGGTTCTTATGGTTCATTGGCCCTAAAAAAAACACAGATGCATGGAAACCAATAGACAAAAGCAATATTAATGCCCTTGTGACCAATTAAACCTTTGTACATGCTCTGATGTGTATACTGATGACCACATTTGCTACAAGAATGTTTTTATGTCTCTTTATGTAGGGAGTAGGGACAACCTTTGGTCTGTGAGATGGTTTAGCCAGGATGCTGTTCAAATGTGTTGTTCTTAGATAACAACTCTGCAGTCGTCCCTGGATGTTGGATGAGATGCAGCAAGCTTCTTGACAAGACAAAAATCCCCTTTTAGAACCACACCTCAAAATATACCAAATGTATGTAATACATAATTCCACCACCACTTGTCTGTGTTAAAATCATGTGTCGAGTCTCCAGGACCGAAAGGCTTGAAGTAGCTTTGATGTTGTGCTAGGGAAAAAGAAGTGGCACGCGTCTTCTTATGTTTCTTGGTTGGTTCAAAAATAAATAAAATAACAATACAAAACTTCTCACAGGCCCTCCCCCACTTGCGGCCTCATGGAGTCAGTGCCACCTTTCGCCCCACTATGACACCCTTGCACATGACACACATATCTTGCAAAAACTTTTATACCTATGTGGAGTAGACGTACTATACATAATGGCTCCAGAGGTTGTGTTTTAGATGTTCATGCATTGTCACAGTGTTGTTGTGGACAACTCTTGTGGAGTCTGTGTTCAGCTTGTTTCATCATTTTTTCAAATAAACATTTATGTAGTTTTAGATTCTTGCAAATAACCACCCTTCACTTTGATCACTGCTTTGCACGCTCTTGACATTCTCTCGATAAAGCTTCATGAGGTAGTCACCTGAAATGGTTTTCCAACAGTCTTGAAGGAGTTCCCAGAGATGCTAAGCACTTGTTGGCCCTTTTGCCTTCACTCTGCTGTCCATCTCATCCCAAATCATCTCGATTGGGTTTGGTCAGGTAACTGTGGAGGCCACGCCATTTGGCGCAGCACTCCATCACTCTCATTCTTGGTCAAATAGCCCTTACACAGTTCATTCATAGTTTTGATGCCTTTAGTGAGAATCTACAATGTAAATAGTAATGAAAATAAAGAAAAAACATTGAATGAGAAGGTGTGTCCAAACTTTTGACTGGTAGTGTATATATATATATTGAATAACAGTGTTCATTGTGTTGTCATTGCAACGGTATAATTAAAAACCTCATATCTGCCAGCACCATACCCTAACATCTTTCACTCCAAGGACTGGTTAGACAAGGAGAAATGGATGGGTGCAGTAAAGAAAAGTTCCTGTCTTTTCCAAATCCTCTGCTTTATCAATCTGCTTCCTCCACACTACACGATAAGAATTATTTCTTATTGCTGTCACCACTCATTATTGAGATTTTATCAATTGACTAAGCAGGCAAGAATTGACTAAGCAGTCGAGGTTCTTTCTGGTTTGACATTCTTCAAAAATTTTCAATTGCTAAATAAACACACTGGTTGTACTGAGAATAAACAACTTTCTAGCTTTTTAGGAATTTCCCCTAACCCTAACCCTTATTTCAACCGTAGTGATGGGTTAACTAATGGGAACCTTGAAAAAAACACAGTGTGAAAAGACTGAGTAATGTGTTGACGAGTGATTAGTGTCTTATCACTTTGATGGTTTTCTCATGTAACACCTAAAAAATCATATAAAACAAATCAAAACAAACATATAACATGAACAATCCACTCCTGACTCCTTGTAGACCCTTAAGTGACTGTACTAGAGGTGCAGCACTGAATTGTTCATACCAGTGGTGTATTGTTCACTCTAGTGTCTCTTCTATAGAAATGTGTCCATCCAGGCCTGCCAGTAGTCATTAGGTAGGCCATTAGGTTCTCCATTCTGCAAATGTTGGTATTTTGGTAGTTTATGAAATGATTCATTGTCAAAAATGATTCAAATCCATGTTTTTGTTAGTTGATAAATCACACATCAAACCAGGGTTCCAGCACTAAGGTTGGGGAGTGGGGTTCAAATACCCTTTGGTCAAGTTTAACCAACATGTTTTTTTCAGTCTGTTACATCTGATTTATTATGTCACATGGGGTTTTATTCCTTCGGTAACCCGTCACACATGTGGAAACCATCACACACACTGGCCCACAGCATACATACACTCACAAACTTATGCCTGCTGGAGAGCCTGACCATTTCTCATGGTGTTGCTATGCATGGAATTTTTTCCCACCCTGCCTACATCGTGTCATCTGATCCCATGATGCAGCAGGGTTAAACACTATTGAAGAACTTGATGGTGTAATTTAGGTAGTGAGTTATTTTCAATACAGTGGTAGGTGTTTTGTTGATGTAAACATTTGACGCTAACAACAGGATGTAGGTCGTAGGCATGCTTAAAAACATTTCTTTTGACTGGCAAACGTCTGGCATTTGGCGTCTTTTAAGCGACAGGTTCTTTAGTTTTTGTTTCGCAAGAAAAACAGACCTGCTGCCATTTGTGATACCAGCTGTGTTTTTTGTGTATTGAGCACACATTTAGCCTTCTCACCCAACATTCTCCAACAAACAATAACAGTCCATGGACATTTGCTGTAAAAACTACAGTTGTGCCATGTTAAATGCAACATCACAAAAACCTTTTGTGGTAAGCATTGTTAGTAATTCATAGTAGTACTTGATAAATGCAAAATCTATGTTTTCTCTGTTTTGCATTATCACAATAAATAAGTGTATTACCATACAGAAAAGAGCAAATATCAAATATTGTCAAATATCTGTACTATTAGTAAAATATTTCCACTTTTGAACTAGAGGGCAAGAAAAAGTTAAGATTTGCATGCCGTATAGAATCTCATGGTTTATTTGCAGGATTTTTAAATGCATGAGTCAACATGTTCTCTTATCTAAGACCCACTCCCATTTCTTCTGCTTATCAAAGGACACGCAGGGTAACACTTCAACAGAAGAGGAAGATTGAGTAGGAGGCCGTCTTAGAGTAAAACATGCTGTATCAACGGTTTTATGCTGTAACATAAATACAGGATGTCATTGTGAAAGGTGTTAAAGTCTGCGGTGAATGGTTTTAGTTTTTTTTTTAAAAATTGTTATATTATAGGCTGATGCACAAGCAGGAAGCCTGTGATAATGTTCTTCTGAATGAGTCAATAATCGAGCGGATGTTTTGTCCCACACAGGAAATTATCATTGCAAAGAAGCTTTAGTTTTTCAAGTCGGTCCATGTTTTGCTGTTCTTCTTCTTTCGGTTTCCTCTGGGGGGATTCGCCACATCGGGTCAACTGCTTTGACCGCATTTTAAATTTGCAAAAGATACTTAATATAACAAACCTACGTTAACCTGCGAAAATATGATCCATTGTGCATTTATAATCTTAATTATCTGTAACATCCCTTAAATATATTTCTCATTTTTACATGCTACATATGATCATTTACACTGTGATATTCAAAAACAAGTGAAGAGGGGAAAAAAGGCTGGCAAAACACACACAGTGCCTGTAATTCTAACGACGAAGAGTGAAATTCCCCCGGCAGCTGCCAAACAAGAGCCGAAACCGCCCACAGCCTCGTCTCAGATTATCTGCTCTGACCAGACCTGCTGCCCGTCTGATAGCGCTCAAACTCTTACACGTGCCGACAGAGTACAATAAAACGCCCAAACGCGGTCAGGCGTTTAATGTATTTATTTAACCAAACAATTTATTTAGATAAGAAATGTATAAAAACCGACGCATCATATTTAACTACGTTATTGTAAGTAAAAGTTGACTATTGTTAGCAAAATTTGGTGAATGGAAGAAAAAAAGTTTTTTTTGTTTTTTTTTTCCCTTTCATCTTATACATCTGCCAAAGATATTTCAGCCATCCGAAGACTGTCAGACAGAAGCTTGAATGAAAAAAAAGGTGGCGCTAATTTTGACCACATCCGGCATCGCAAAAGATTCTCAATTGATTCACCTCGGCGCTTCATTCACCGATTTGCAACAAATCTGAAACTCAGACGTCACGTCCTTACGGCAGCAGCAGCGCTGTGACTTCGTGCGCAAACTGAAGCAGAGCTGAGTTTTACCCTGAGCGGGATTTCAAAGCATGGAACGAATCAATACTGCGGTAAGTTTGCCGCTAATGTGCACGCGTGATATAAACAGTGTAGGCACGTGCCGCATTAAAAGAGACATTTATTCGAGGAGCGGGTCAGTTTTCTAGCGTGTGACTATGCCTTTGAAGTTTGAGAAGAACCGACTACCTATGAACATTTCTGCTTTATTAGTTTATGTTGTCATAACTCAAGGCAGTAATGACATTTTCAAGCGTGGTGAAGATTTTTGTTGATGTGACAGTTTTATGTCCAATACTAATGTTAGAATAATAATGCACTTATGTCAGGAAAAAAGGTTGGAAGTTAGAAAGTCAGGGTTGCAAGACACACGCCATTGATCTATGGCTAACTAATGTCCAGTGGATTTGTTATATATTAATATAGCATTTTTATCCCATTAATTAGCTGAACTTTTTGACCTCTTTTGGAGTATGGAGCTGGAGCGGGACAATATGGAATGTGTTCTCATATTTGGTACTTTTGGCACTTTTGGATTCATTACACATAGAGTGAAATATGTCAAGCCTTTATTTCTTGTAATTTTGATGATTATGGCTTACAGATAATGAAAACCCAAAATTCAGTGTCTCAGAAAATTAGAATATTACATATGATCAATAAAAAATGGATATTTTAAACAGAAATGTCAGGCTTCTGAAAAGTATGTTCATTTCTATGCACTCAATACTCGGTTGAGCCTCCTTTTGCATGAATTACTGCATCAATGTGGCGTGGCATGGAGGCGATCAGCCTGTGGCACTGCTGAGGTGTAATGGAAGCCCAGGTTGCTTTGATAGCAGCCTTCAGGTCATCTGCATTGTTTGGTCTGGTGTCTCTCATCTTCCTCATCATGGGGTTCAGGTCAGGCGAGTTTGCTGGCCAATCAAGCACAGTAACACCATGGTCATTGAACCAGCTTTTGGTACCTTTGGCAGTGTGGGCAGGTGCCAAGTCCTGCTGCAAAATGAAATCAGCATCTCCATAAAGCTTGTCAGCAGAAGGAAGCATGAAGTGCTCTAAGATTTCCTAGTAGATGGCTGCGTTGACTGTGTATTTCAGAAAACACAGTGGACCAACACCAGCAGATGACATGGCACCCCAAATCATTACTGACTGTGGAACCTTCACACTGGACCTCAAGCAACGTGGATTCTGTGTCTCTCCACTCTTCCTCCAGACTCTGGGACCTTGATTTCCAAATGACATGCAAAATTTACTTTGGACCACCGAGCAACAGTCCAGTTCTTTTTCTCCTCAGCCCAGGTAAGACGCTTCTGACGTTGTCTCTGGTTCAGGAGTGGCTTAACACGAGGAATGTGACATTTGTAGCCCATGTCTTGGATTCATGTGTGCGTAGTGGCTCTTGATGCGCTGACTCCAGCCTCAGTCCACTCCTTGTGAAGCTCGCCCAAATTCTTGAATGGATTTTGCTTGACAATCCTGCGGTTATCCCTGTTGCTGGTGCACCTTTTTCTACCACACTTTTTCCTTCCACTCAACTTTTAATGAATATGCTTGGATACAGCACTCTGTGAACAACCAGCTTCTTTAGCAATGACCTTTTGTGGCTCATCCTCCTTGTGGAAGGTGCCAATCACTGTCTTCTGGACCTCTGTCTAAGTCAGCAGTCTAACCCAGGCTGAGAGACCAATTAAATGCTCAGGAAACCTTTGCAGGTGTTTTGAGTTAATTAGCTGATTAGGGTGTGACACCATGACTTTCCAATATTGAACTTTTTCACAATATTCTAATTTTCTGAGACACTGAATTTTGGGTTTTCATTATCTGTAAGCCATAATCATCAACATTACAAGAAATAAAGGCTTAAGATATTTCACTCCATGTGTAATGAATCTATATAATATATGAACATTGGTATATATACATTGTGTATATATATATATATATATATTGATATCTGCCACAGGGTATTTTACTGGTTTGGACCTCTCTGGTGTGTATCCCCCTCGTTGACTGTACAGAGGGTCTGGCCTTATCCGTAGGGATTAGCAGCAACATATCAGGACAAGATGTGATCTGCAAAGAGAATCTGGAATACCTGCACGCTGGTATCTGCTGTCTTTACTGCCCAGCAGGTGAGTGGAACATGGCTTTAACCTAGTAAAAAAGCAAAGACAGGCCCATTTTTACTGTGATGCAGGTGAAATTTAACCAATTATAGCTTGTAAAGTGTAATATTTTATGGTAAACATGTTGCAGTGCGAGAGCGGCACGGTGGCGCAGTGGTCAGCGCTGCCGCCTCACAACAAGAAGGTCCTGGGGTCGAACCCCAGGGATAGCCGTAGGACCTTTCTGTGTGGAGTTTGCATGCTCTCCCCATGTTTGTGTGTTTTCTCCAAGTTCTCCAGGTTCCTCCCACAGTCCAAAGGCATGCAATATAGGTTAATTGGCCCCGTAAGGTGTGAATGTTTGTGTGAGTGTGTGTGCCCTGCGCCCGTATGTTCCCGGGACAGGCTTCGGTCCCCCCGCGACCCCAGTTGGGATTAAGCGGAAAATGAATGAATGAATGAATGTTGCATGCAACATTCCCATGCAATGCAGTGCTGAATGGGATCAGATGCTGGTACCAATGTTCATGTTAGAACATCAGTTACAGCATCAGTACTGATACTAATACTGATGTTCCAAAATGAACACCAGTACCAGCATCAGATATTCATATTAGAACAATAATTGGTCAGAGACAGACTCTAACTTTTGTAAGTTAAGTTTGTATTCAAGACAAAGATTGGACTTCTAAGTGGACAAAGCTGTTGTGTTGATTATATTTTTCAGATCTGCCAACCAGTAACCATATCCAGTCTGCAGTTGCTAATATGCTAATTGCCATTTGTTTCACAGGCACCTATGTCAAGAAGGCATGCAGCCGAACTTCTGAGAGAGGCGTTTGTGAACAGTGTGGCTTTGAGTACTACACGGAACATGACAGCGGCCTGGAAAAGTGTCTGTCATGCACCACATGTCGCTCAGGTAACCTTTATCTGACAGTGACACATGATTCAAAAAGAAAATCTTGTTACAAGTCATTTATTGATACAGTCTTTTAGTGAGTCCAGTCTTTAGGATGTGATGAGTCATTTTTTACTCATTGTATTTCTTGTTTTCGGGTTTCGAGTTTCAAAGTTCAAAGCATACAATATGCACTTTGTGGTTTCTTTTGGAGCATATGTGCATATTGCAGCACTGTCACTTGAATCATTTCCTGCACCCCGATTAAAGAAAAGAGAAAATTGACATTGCAAACACATACAGTTCGGCCCAGAATTATTTGGACAGTGACACAAGTATTGTTATTTTAGCTGCTATAGTTAAAGATATAGTTATACAATCAATGTAGGCTTAAAGTGCAGACTCTCAACTTTAATTTGAGGGTATTCACATCCAAACTGGAGGAAGGGTTTAGGAATTAGAGCTCTTTAATATGTAGCTGCCTCTTTTTCAAGGGACCAAAAGTAATTGGACAATTAACTCAAAGCTATTTCATGAGCTGCACTGGCTATTTCCTTGTTAATCCGTCATCAGTTAAGCAGGTAAAAGGACTGGAGTTGATTCCAGGTGTGGCATTTGCATTTGGAAGCTGTTGCTGTGAACCCACAACATGCAGTCAAATGAGCTCTTAGTGAAAGTGAAACAGACCATCCTTAGGCTGAAAAAAAGAAGAAATCTATCAGAGAGATAGCGGAAATGTTAGAAGTGGCCAAATCAACAGTTACATTAAGAGAAGAAAAGAGTGCACCGGTGAAGAACAGTCTGCAGGAAGTAGGTGTATCAGTATCTAAGCCTCCCATAAAGAGAAGACTTCATGAGAGTGAAAACAGGGGGTTCACCACAGGGTGCAAACCATTGTCCGCCTCAAAAACAGAAAGGCCAGATTAGACTTTGCCAAAAAACATCTAAAGAACACAGCCAAGTTCTTGCCAGACTTCAGGCAGTCATTGCTTGCAAATGATTCTCAACAAAGTATTAAAAGTGAAAATTTTATTTATGGTAATATTAATTTGTCCAATCACAAAAACATCTAAAGAAGACAGCCGAGTTCTTGCCAGACTTCAGGCAGTCATTGCTTGCAAAGGATTCTCAACAAAGTATTAAAAGTGAAAATTTTATTTATGGTAATATTAATTTGTCCAATCACTTTTGAGCCCCTGAAATGAGGAGACTTTATAGAAAAATGGTTGCAATTCCTAAACATTTCATAGGATATTTTTGTTCAACCCTTTGAATTAAACCTGAAAGTCTGCACTTCAATTGCATCTCAGTTGTTTCATTTCAAATCCAATGTCACCACAAATCCTGAAAATTGTGCCACTGTCCAAATATTTCTGTGCCTAACTGTATATTCCTATAAATTTTCTTATCTCTTTCCTGTCTGCATTTTGGGGGGTGGTGGCTTTTTCTATAGACCAGGAAGTGGTCGAGCAATGCACCAGCACCAGAAACACCCGGTGTCGATGTAAGCCTGGCCACTACTGTCTACCTGACCATGTGTGTGAAGTCTGCAGGACTTGCAGAAGGTACATTAGCATTGCTTTTAAGAGTTAGGAATATGTTGTGTGGACGGTGTGATAGTTTTCTTCTCCCCCTTTTTTAAGATGCCAAGAGGACGAAGTCTTGGTGAAGAGCTGCACACCCATATCCAACACAGTCTGCCAGAAGAAAGGCAGCCAAACCACAGGTACCTTCATCTTTTTGTTAGATAATTATACTTCACTTTTTAAATGTAGATATAAAGTTAGTCCTCACACATTATGGTCCTATACCATATACTTGTGTCTTAAGTACAGTTTCATCTTTGCGCATCTTATAAATAATCTGAAAAATCCAACAAATGCTGAGTAAGGCTTTTAACATTAACTTGACTAAACTGAAGAATGTTGATAAATATTAAAAATATTCTGTATGATTAACTAACAAGTAAATTAGCATTATACCAATAGATAAGCAACGTGATACAGGCAGATTATTATATTTTAAGTTCCATCTTCACCCGAAATTAGAAAGATGCTTTGCACACACTTTGCCAAAAACATTCCATAAAGTGTAACAATAGTATGATGGTCTTACTGTGTACATTAAAACTGTCTAGGTAGCATTGTACCATGCACTTAATATTTTCACATGTTACTGGGTGGAAGGTAAAATGTTCTTGTATCTGTAAACTGTTACTACTCTTGTTTGGGGATGCAGCGATCACCACATCTATCGTGGTCAGTGTTGTGGTGCTCTTTGGACTCGTGGTTCTGGTCAGCTACCTGTACTGGAAGATATCGACAGAAAGAAAGCAAACAGGTGTGTTTGTGTCCTCTGCAGTTCTCCTTGTCCAGTACGTCTAATTCTTGGTTGGGATGGATTCTCACCAGATTTCTTTTTCCCTTTGAATGATTTCAGTTTCATCAGGGTGGTCAAGAAGACTGATGGTAATGCACATATTTTATAAATCTCATGTCTATCTTTTCATTTTAAATGTGTCTTATGATTGTATTAACATCTTGAAATCTAAGATTCTGTCTTAAATTTACATTTTAAAGACATACTGTAGTTAAATTTGAATTGTGTTGATAAAGACATGATAGAAATATTGACTACATACAGTATATCCACAATTTAGAGAAGTTCATATTTTACCATGTACAGTCTGTTTTAGTGGTCCACCATCCTTTAATCAATGACCAGCTTTTGACCTAAGAAACAAGCTTTGCTGTATATTTTTTACCTTGTTAACTCCTACCAAAATAAATGAATAATTAACAAAAAAATGCATATACAGTATATGTTTTATATTGCGTACTATTTATTTTTGTTTTGTTTTTTTCAGTGTTTGTTTTATGAACAGTTTTTTAAAAATATATATATTTCATTTTTATTTATGATTTTAAGTTCCAATTTGGTCCTCTTGGAACCTGTGTTCCAAGCAAAATACAATTTTTAAAATCTCTAGACTTTTGTAAAATGAATGTGTTTTAGATGTTAAGTGTCTGGCCTTCTTTGCTCATCACTACTATATTTAAAGAGTTTTGAGACATTCGAAAAGGAAACCTTGGTTTTGATTCAATCCACAACAATTCTATGTAACAGTTTGTGTGCGTGTGTTTTTCCATTTAGAAAAATTTAAGAAGTTCAGACGAGGTGAGACAAGATGGCATGAACGTTGCATCAGACGACAACCCACTGGTCCAGCCTTTCGTCATTCAGATTCCTAGTCAACTGGTGGGTGTCCAACGTCCTGCTATCTCAGTAGATCCTGAGGAGGAGGAGGAAGAGGACAGGGGGCTGGGAGAAAGCCTCCCCAACACCACCACCTCCTCCCAGAATAGTCTCTCGATGTGTGCCGAGCATTGGAGCCGGCGGCTTGCTTCTGCTTCCGTAGCCTCTGGACACAGCCCGAGTTGGTCTCATCCCACTCGCTGCAGCCTGCTTCCCTGCCTCGCAACGCAGCAGGTGCTCAACAGCCTGGTGAGAAGTGTAGCCCCGGTGCCCGTATTTGCCGCGCCTCAGTGAATAATGGATGCCAATCTTGGATCATTTCCCTGATGTTTACAGCATTTAGCAGATGCTCTTATCCAGAGACAGTCTAATAACGACAATGTGGAGTTTGCATGGTCTCCTTGGGTTTGTGTGGGATTTCCTCCCACAGTCCACAAGCATGCAATATAGGTTAATTGGCGACTCTAAATTGGCCCCGTAAGGTGTGAATGAGAGTGTGATTGTGTGTTTGTGTGTGCGCCCTGCAGTGTGTTGGCACCTGCACAGGGTTGATCTCCGCCTTGCACCCGTAGTTCCCGGGATAGGCTCCGGTGCCCGCAACCCCGATAGGGATTACGTGGTTTAGATAATGAATGAATGAATGAATGAATGAATGAATGAATGAATGAGAGGAGGTCTGTGAAGACTGAATCAAAAACCTACATTTTAGATCAGGACATTTTATCGGAGGTCTCGTGCATGCAGTCACCAAATGTCCCCCAGACAAATGCAGACAGGCACCACAGGTTAAAAGCGTACACAATAAGATCTTTTAAACACTAATGACACTGCAAGCTACTAACCTTTAATTCAATTGCATTTGACTAACAGAAAGGTACTGGATAATAATGAAAGCTAATGACGTACAACATAAGCAACAAATGAATATGATTCATCATTGAATATGGAAAACATTTTAAAGTAAAGGTCGCACTGGCACTAAAATTCCTCACTGGCTTTCATGTGTTGCAAAATTTTCTTCTCTTATTGTGCTTGTAACTACTATGGTTCTAAAATCCTGCATGCTTTGCTCCGCTTAGCTGTGTTGCGTTGGCATGAATATTACATGAATTTGAGTAATAAGCTATGGATTAAGGATTCAGCTGCTGAAAACCCAGTGAGATGAGAAATACTTTATTTAAAATTTCAATTATTTTTCAAGTATTTTAAATTTTAAGCAGTTCATTGCGCATTTGTCTGCACATTGTGATCAAAGACACCTAGAGCTCTGTCATATAGGTTACTGTGTTTTAGGAATTCAACATTTAGGCGTAAAAAAGAACTATTTGCTCATGTACATCTAATTGATAACTGAAGAAAATTGGAGCTGTATGGAGGCATTATGGTTTCATGTTTAATTCTTAACTAGTTATTAGCGAATGTAAATGATTGGACAAAAGGATTTGTTTCAAAGGAAGAAGATATGAAAAGAGGGGAAAAAGTTGGGAGATAAGTAAAGGTTTCCATCTAGTGGTTGGTTTTGGAGTTACAATAAATGTATTAATGTTTTCCCTCTGTACCAGGCAAGTGAAAAAAAGAAAAGGCTGATTCCCATTAACGGTAAGGTTCTTATTTGTTTTTTCCTGTTTATTGTGGTCCATTCCAGTAACTTGGGACAATCAACGACTCATTGTCTTTTTTTTTGTTGTTGTTATTCTTAAGGAGACGAATCTTTGAAGAAAAGTTTTGACCTTTTTGAAGATGTGGACGTCCACTATCTCAACAGATTTTTCCGGAATATAGGACTCAGTGACAATGCCATCAAGAATGCAGAGACGTTGTCACCGGAAGACAAAGTTTATGAGCTGCTGAAAATCTGGATGGAGAAAGAAGGAATGAAAGCTGATTTCAACACCCTCATTGATGTGTTAATTTCTCTGGACCAAAGACTTTCTGCAGAAAACATTGTTGTAAGAGCTGTTGGCAATGGTTATTTCAAATATGAAGATGACTGAAAAAGATTCAGGGGAATACATTTACATATGTCACTTTTTTTGCTGGATAATGAAGTAATATGAATCGAAAGAACCATGTAGTTTCTAATAATGCACTGTGAAGATCTGAGTTTTTTCAGAAAATAATGTTTTGTACATATTTTTGTATAAATGTGAACATATTTGATTTCTTTGTGGTTCTTTTTTTGGTTTTGTCTCCGACCTTTTGGGGATTATTAATAAGTATTGGATTTTTTTTTTTTTTGGAAAAACCTTAATCCCACAATTTCATAAAAAATATATTGACGCATTGAGTATATAGTAAATAATAAAGGGTTGCCAGCTGTCATGATACAAGTAATAGAATTTAATAGTAATTATATTAATAATGTGCTTTTATTGTTTATTTTGGGCTTTATCTAATAAATTGATTCCAAGATTAAGAAAGAAAACGTAATGCTTCTTCCAGAACTGCAAAGCAGATAATAAGGTGTTTAAGGTTTGGGAACAATAAAACGTTTGTTAGCTAATTAACCTAATTAGCAGCTCCCCGTAAATGTGATAAAACTAGAAATAACGATCCTGTAACTCCGTTGTCATATTGCTATATGACATATTCTTCCATATCCTTTTTGGATAAAATCGGCCTAAGAAAAGTAATTTTGATGAAACGAGGCATAAAAATAATAATAAAAAAAAAACAACGTAAATTTAAAAACAAGGCAATGTAAATGTAAGTAATGCAACTTCGCGAGCTTTATGCAATAACAATGAAAATGTGAAGTGTCATTTGTGTCCATACATTAACTATATATGCAAACAGCTAAACATTATTTTTTATTTTAAAGTTAATTTTTTAATGATCGATGGATTCGTGAAACGAATTACTACACTTCCCATGATTCAGTCGTGAGGTCACTTCGCGATGCTGGGGTAGTCCAGGAAGTACTTAGGTAAGAGTGCCTGACCAACTCAGCCGTTTTTTTATGATGTATTATGTAAGTAAAGCTTAGTAAGTTTTATGACTTTGGCAGAGCTTTTTGACGTACTTGTATGAAGTTACGCGGTAGATCGGCTCATGGCGAAATTGCGCGTATAAACGAGAAAGGTCCTCAGACATTCCAAATCTCCCGGAAGTCTCCCGCATATTGATAGCGGCTCCCTCATGACCGCAAATTGAATAAAATATCCCGGAAACTAGAGCTGGCACCTAAGAGCATGCACGCGAGACGGTCGCGTGTGCATCGCGCACGCGAGAGAAGCGCGCAAACGACGGAATGAGAGAGAACGTGATCACCGCGCGTGCGGCTGTTCATGTAGCCCGTGCTAGACGAAGAGCATCCTGATTGGTTTACTTAGCAAAACAAGTCAATCGGATTTCAGTGCGGGCGGGCTTTTATTTAACTTCTCGAGGACCTAAGTTATGATCATTTCGAAAACCGGTAACTGTTATCGGTTCAGTGGAGCATCATGGCAGAGGGAGAGTGCCCCAAAAAACGAAAATATAAAACGCATTTCACCTCAGACTACACAAAAGTGTAGGGTTAGGGTTAGGGTTTTTGCAGTTGGGATGTCTGGATCCTTAACTCTCTGCTTCGTACCAACCGGCTTCGCATTTTCTACCTAGGGCACAACATAGTTTTTAACTGCTCTTTAGATGCACCATGTTTTTCCCCAGTGAACTTCATGCCAACTACGGAGCTATTTCTGGCACACACGACTTAGTAGGCTACATTTCAACTACATTCACGAAAATGACTTCATAAAATTGAGTTTTCTGTATAAACATTCCAGAAAGCGATGAAAGGAAATAGGATATTTGAATCCCACAGGAACTGGTGAATGTGAAATTTAAAAAGTAATTCATAATAATTAGCTGCTACTGAAACTAAAGGAAGTTTCAGTTGCAGCTCGTGATATAATCACCTGAACAGACCGGAAAAAAGAAGTGTGCTTAATTTTGGAAAGAAGAACTGAAAGTTTAGAATAACCACCTGGGGGAATTCCTGCTTTTTAGCTTAAAAACAAACTGCAATTTTGAGGTTTTATGCAACTAGAGAAAGGAACAAAAGGGAAATCTAACGTTGTGTCCCAGTGTAAGCGTTCATAATACAGTAGCGCACCTCTGTTTAGACCTTTACAACTTAGACGGGAACTTAAGAGCTTTCTGTAACTCTGTTACATGATATAAAATTCTTTCGTTGAGGTAAGTTGCATTTAATTAGAAACTTTGCCCATCTAGTACTATTAAGAAAATGTATATACTGTATATAACGGTGTTTGTACATGTCTGTTGACACTGCGTTTTTTTGTTTTGGGGTTTTAGGGAATATTTTACAGTTGAATGTATTTTGTATTTTTATTTTGTTTTCACATTAACTTGTAACATATTTTTTAAAACAATGGTGAATATATGTAATCTAAAAATAGCAGAACAACAACAGAACTGTAAAATATATATATCACATTTATTTTTGAAATCCGCTTTGGAATCAAATTCAGTTTACTTTAAGTGTATTACATCATTCTTCTTCTTCTTCTTCTTCTTATTATTATAATCATATGACAGTTTGACTTTTGCCCGCTTCCCTTGTTTATGCTCTGTGTTTACTGTTTTTTTTGTCTCCATTTCTCCATATTCCCCTTTGTTCTGTTTTTCAGTCCGGCGATGAATGCCAGACTGCCTTTCTACGTGGCCTACCTGCTGTGTTTGGCGCTGGGTGTGGCCTGCATCGTTCTGGTGGCGCACTGGAACCAGACCTTCCGCGGGGGCTTCGCCTGGAATGGCAAATCCGCCCAGTTCAACTGGCACCCGGTCCTGATGGTCACCGGCCTCGTGGTCCTTTACGGAAACGGTGCGGCCCTTTGGGAGAAGTGAGCTTATGGTGGTTTTGGCTAAGCAGATGCTTCATAGAAAGTTGACCATATGTCACTGCAAAATGTGATTTTGTGAAAAATCAAGATAAGCAACATGCCGTACATTGATGATCTTTTTGCATGTAGTAATAAGACCATATAAATTAACTTAGCTGCTCGAGAATAAGGAATTGGACCACACCGGCTAGTCATACTTACATTTATGGCTTTTCTTGGATAGCTGTTCAGATTGACATACATTTGTGACCCTCCACGGCAAAACCAGTCGCTTGTCGCAAATTTTCAAAATTGAGTTATGTTTTCATGAAAGGGCATAAATAAAGCTTCAAAACGATACCTATATCGAATGAATCAGACAAAATATGACAGAGATATCAACATGCAAAGGAGTCGGGTTTCTCCTGTTAACTGGTTAACTGAACTCGGGAGACGAAGATGGATTCCGGAGAAATATCTTCATGCTAGTCAACCAGTGGATTTACCGTAAATATTGAAGTAGAGCGGTCAAAACAGAAACTTTTAACATTCTGCCGGAATTGAATTCCTCGCCTCAAGAGAGTCACGTTTTTAGGAAGGAAAGGGTAAGTTTTTCCAGCAAAATTTATTCACAACAGTACAGTATAGACCTTCCACTGTTTCAAAACACTAAAAACAAAAAATCCCGAATTTTACCCCACGCAACATAAACAGTCGTTTTTCTCGGAAACCTCCGTTGCGACAAGCGACTGGTTTTGCCGTGGAGGGTCACATTTACTAATTCCTAACAGGGACAGTCTTCCTGGGGAAACTCAGGGTTAGGAGTTTTGTTCAGTGGTGTAGTGGTGATTGTGCTGGAAGTGGGGTAAAGTCAAACTGTTGTTTCTGCTGATTAAACTAATTAAGGTCTCGAAATTAGAAATTTGATTAATTTGATTTGAGTGTTTGGGTGTAAAAAGAGAGCATTATTTTTAAGGCAAATATGTAATTTCTTAAAATATGCATGTTGATAGTTAAATGATTATGAATGATTTTCTTTGTTTTCCCTCATAGCTGCTGTGGTGTACCGCATCCCTCTCACTTGGGGTACAAACAAACTGCCATGGAAACTGCTGCATGCTGCCTTTCTCCTGTTGGCCCTTGTCTTCTCAGTTGTGGGGCTTTGTGCTGTGTTTGGCTTCCACAATGCTAACCACACTCCCAACCTCTACTCTTTGCACAGCTGGGTGGGGATCGTCACTACAGCTCTATTCACTGCTCAGGTACATCACAACAGAAATAGTGTTGTTACAATTAGAGTGATGCCATTTAGCAGACATGCTTACTCTGAGAGTATATGACCTCTTTTGCCCTATCCGGACAGCTCAGCTTTTTCTCAACTTCCTGAATGAAAAAAAAATAGTCAGACAAACTGGGAGGGCACTCAATAGGCACTACAGGCAGGCTGTAATGAATCTACAGTTCTAATATTGGAAAACAGATCTTGAAGAAACATCACATTAAGCTGCGATGATGCTAACTTGTAGGATTTTTACAAATGTGTGGTAGGTGAAGAGTCTCTGAAAAAATGAACAGTTTATTTTAAGACAGCGTCCTGAAAAATCCTCCTCATAAAGATTCTCCAAAATGGAGAAGCCTTTTTACTGATGGATACTTAATTACTGATTTAAAGACAGTAAAGACAGTGTTAGGGAGTAGCCAACTACAAGTAATAACACTGCTAACTTGACTACTTTTGTCAATAGCTTACTTTTAACAAAGCTGTTTTTAAATTGCTGTGTTGGGTTGGACAGTTTAAAAAATAACTAACTACTTTTTTACAAATAGCATTGTAAAGTGGCAAAACGCTACATTGTTAGAAAGGGGGAAAGTATTTTTCTCTCTTTACAAAGATAAGTATTTTCAACTACCAGGTGTTGTGGAAGTGGCCACCATTCCTGCTCTTTGTATGCTCATTGCATCTCAGCATGTTCTTGGCAGCTGCAACATTGAGTTGGATGGATTGGTGTCCACCTTGGCAAAGATAGAAGCAAGAATCTGTGTCTGTGATATACTGTAGCTTTGATATACTGTAGTTAGCTACCTTTTCTCTGTAGCTTGTAGTGTAGTCTTTGGCTGTAGCTTAGCTACCTTTAATCATAAGTAGCTTGTAGCTTGAATGGGTACCATTTAAAAGCAGCTTCTCCAACATTGACTGCAGGTTGGATAGAAGTAGTCATCCACCACCCTGTGTTTGGGTTCCACAGCTAATAAACATATGATGTGTGTTTAACAAACCTTTATATTGCTTGTTTTTCAGAGATATGTATATCTGGTTTGTCCTATTTGTTTCAGTGGGTGTTGGGCTTCTCGGCATTCCTCTTGCCTTGTACGCCAATGGCCTTGCGGGCTTTTGTAAAACCTGCCCATGTGTGGATGGGCTCTATTATCCTGGTCCTCAGCGTGGTGTCCTGCATCTCTGGCATCAATGAAAAGCTGATATTTGCACTGTAAGCCCCAAAACAGGAAAAGTATTGCACTACATGAAATTGAAAAAGAGACTAGGCATAAGCAATAAGGCACAGTGTGTTTCTGCTGTATGACGTGACATGATGCAACTTCTAACTCGTAAGCATTACAGTGTCTGTGTATTATATCAAATACAAAAGCTGATGGTGATGAGGCGAGATATTTGGTTATGCTTTAAGTCTTAACTTACGTGTTTTTGAATTTTGAAGTTTGTTTGTCATGGAAATTAGCTTATGGCTGTTTTGAGCTTATTATCATGTATAACCAACCACATGCAGGTCACATAACTGTTACTTTTAGTAAATGAAAACGGCCTTTTATGAATTCATGACTTAGAATGTAAACATTGTCAACCATGTTCTTTTTTGTTTAAGTAAATTAATCCATGATGACATTTAAGCATTGATATTTTAGGCTTGTTCTATGGGACATTTAAGTGATTAAAGTGCCTTTCCTTTTAAATTACACATTTAGCTGCCATACTGCAATGATCTCAAGTGTTTTAGCCCAAATGGCATTGTTCTGTTTATTGTAGGCAGAAGGTGATCCTAATGGATCACGGAATACTATTTTAAAGCCAGTGACTGATTCATACACTGCTTGCAGTCTGAGGATGTCTTATCTAAATTTAGGACATTTGCATTATAATTGCAGTTCTGTAATCAGTGAAAAGAAATGTGTGAAAAAAATAATCTTCTGTTGTTGGTCTTTTCTTTTAGAAAATCAAACACCAATGGGACAGTGCCTTACTCCCAGCTCCCACCAGAGGCAGTAGAGGCCAATATATTGGGCGTAGTCATTGTTGCTTTCGTATTGGTCGTCCTGAAAATTCTGTCCAACCAGACGTGGCAACGTCCAGAGCCAAGATGCGAGGAGGAGGGTTACAGGGTGTGTCTCTGTCTGTCCATGTGTGCTAATGAATCCAGCTCTGTAGATTATTGTCTATTATCTACATGTTATATTTCATTCTAATTTCTTGTTATTAAAATTCAGGTAATAAGTCAAGACTACAGAGAATAATCATGAGAATATAATGTACTATTAAGATATCATTACATATAATTAGAATATGAATGCAGACAATTTTGATGTTTTATCTAAACCTTACACTGGTGTGACCCTATGCTCTCTTGTGTTATTTCCAGCAATTGCCAGTAGACGAAAGCTGAAGTGCCGTTTATGCATTGTCTACAGGGAAGCAGTCTTCACTGGGATTTAACAAAGGCTGAAAATTTTTTACTTTCGTCACATTAACATGTCTGCAAAAATACCCACTAGTATTTGTCCTCTGTTTACTATATTACTGTCTTCCAGCCCCTTTAATGCACTCTTATGGCAGCACAAGGACTCTGCTTGTTTAAATAGTTTGGCTTGTAAACTGGTCATTTCTGTCACATCCATTATTGTTTATAACCATGATTATTTCACTCAGAGCATCAGAAAATAGCATTGGCAACATGAAAAATAGAAAACAATTCAATTACAACTTGTCAAATATGTTGGTCAGAAACAGTTATATATAAATAAAGTGATTTGTTGATTCAGACTGATTAGTTATGTGTATGGTAGATCTTTGACCTAACTTCTTTTGTCTGTTCCTTGATCCGGTCCAAACCGGTTTGTAGAGGAGGCAAAACAGCCACTTAATAAAGCGTGTCCAGCGTATGAGAAAACGCACGTAAATATGACCAATAAGAACTCAGTGTATGTTTTCGACCAATTAAAAAAGCCGGAATGATCGTGATCTAATTTGCATACTCGTCATTTTATACATAAAGAATTGTGAAGCAGTAGCCAATTGAAGTTTTTCGCGCAAACAGATTGTGGGGTTGATTGTTGCTATGTCGGGTCCTGGGAAATCCGCACCGAAAAGGGGTTTAAAGAAGGCTGTGCCTAAGATTGCTGGTAAAGGAGAGAAAAAGCGACAGAAATCGCGGAAGGAGAGTTATGCATACAAAGTTATAAAATAGGTCCATCCCGACACGGGTATTTCGTCGAAAGCTACGAACATTATAAACTCGTTAGTCAACGATGTTTTCGAACATATCGCTGGAGAGTCGTCGCGCCTGGCTCACTACAACAAGCGGTCTATCATCATCTCTCGCGAGATTCAGATCGCTGTGTGCCTCCTGCCGCCCGGAGAGTTCGCCAAACACGCCGTGTCGGAAGGGACCAAGGCGGTGACCAAGTACAGAAGTTCCGAGTGAGAACGTGACATTGATACTCGTACCCCAAAACCTCTTTTCAGAGACACCTGGTTTGTCATAAAAGAGCAAGGTTTCCTCGGCTTCCGCGTTGATTCCAAGAGTAACGTGTTTATATTTCTCTCACATGTAACTGTGGATGTATTGACACGATATTGACACTAATGTGTAATAATTTAATTAAAGGAAGGCGATTTGATTTACGTCTAACCCCACAAAAGGCTGTATTTCCTTTCCGAGCACGTAGCTGTCACGGTGCCAAAAAAATGGAGGTGGTTTCAACTAGGTCCGCGTTGATGCTACAAAAGGTCCTGTAGACAACCTATGAACGTCATTGTATTATTTACTGTTGCATTGAAGAAGACAACGTAAAGGAAGTCATGTCTGGGCGAGGAAAAGGCGGCAAAGGCCTCGGGAAGGGAGGCGCGAAGCGTCACCGCAAAGTGCTGCGCGATAACATTCAGGGAATCACTAAGCCGGCCATCCGCCGTCTTGCGCGCCGCGGCGGTGTCAAGCGTATTTCGGGCTTGATCTACGAGGAGACCCGCGGCGTGCTGAAGGTGTTTCTGGAGAACGTGATTCGCGACGCTGTTACTTACACCGAGCACGCCAAGAGGAAGACGGTGACTGCCATGGACGTGGTGTACGCGCTGAAACGCCAGGGACGCACCCTCTACGGCTTCGGAGGCTAATTTCGTCTTGGACTTCCATCAACAACAAACCCCCAAAGGCTCTTTTAAGGGCCGCCCACGTGTGCTTTAAATGAGCAGTTTTGTTCCTAGCTCAGCTTTGCTTTCAGTAGCTATTTTTGTTAAGATGTAAGTCACTACTTACTCCAACAGTGATTTCCTTATGACGCGTATTTTAAGTGTGAACTTACAATAAACATTAGCCAAACGCCTTCTACTAGTTCAGAGTTCTCTTTGTGCAAATAGAAACACACACACACACACCAATCTTTAAAAATAAAATAAAAGTAGCGTAATCGTTATATTGGAATTTGTTGAATAACGTTCATAAATGAAAAAAATACAGTATATTGTATTGTAACGCCAGTACACAATTAAATACAGCTGCAAAATTAATCCTTTAAATTATGTCAGCGCCACAAACGATGATTTTTTGATAGAGTATACAGTCCAGAAAAGCAGCTTATGATTAGTGGTGGCCGGATCGATCCAATCGATAATAACGTCGTTGGTATTAATACTGATCAATACCAGTGCAATGAGATCGATACTTTAGTTTCGATTTCTCTCCTGTATGCACTGCGGCTGTCTGTCTGCTCTCAACTGCCGCTCCTGAGTGTCAACAGTGCAGAGCTTTGCTCCTCCTCCTTCTCCTCCTCCTCCCTCTACTTGTGTTTTGACGTTGTACCGTCACGTGATTCAGCGGCACCAGGCAAGCAACTGGCTCACACAAGCGCACACACAACACGGAGCGTAAGAAATTATGGGAGAAAGAGTGCCCTGTAGCTTTATTTTCAAGCCGAAGATGAATCAATGGCGAGTTGAAGTATTTCGAAGTGAAAGTGAGTGATTATTTGTCATTGTGAACACAGCACAGCACACAGTGTACCACAACCAAATGTGACCTTTGCATTTGACCCATTCGTGAAGGAGCAGTGGGCAGTTAACAAGGGCAGTGCCCAGGGAGCAGTGCTTGGGGACGGTACCTTGCTCATGAGTACCTCTGTGGTAACTTTACCGGCCCTGGATTCGAACCTGCAACCTTCACGGGATCACGGGACGAACACCCAACCGTTAGTAGCCTATATGTAATTAGTATTTTCTGCACTTTATTGAAAAAAAAAAACAACATTTTGCGTTACTTGTCTTGTTTCACAATAAAATATTTATTTACTCATAAGGTTTGCCCAAATTTTGTCCTGGGTTTTAACTAATTAATTAAAAAAAAACACTCAAAGGTAATGAAAATTAATTCAGAGCAATTTTATGACACATCCACCTTAATTATTAAGAAGTAAAGGTATCGGTATCGGCAAATACTGGCCCTATATTTACTTGGTATCGGATCAATACCAAATCTTGTAGTATCCCACACCACTACTTATGATACAAGTGTAGTGCTGGTCAGTGGCACAAGCTGCATAAGCTGCTAGTCAAGGAGCAGAGCGGAAAGGAGCGTCTCGAATTTTCTTCACATGAGCGCCCTCTCCTGGTCACGATGAAGTAACGCGGATTTTCCTTTCTGGTGCCCCAGAATATAACCATCACGCTCAGTGTTATAAGGACAGTGTTGGGAATGTTACTTTTAAAATGTATTCTACTATAGAATACCTGCCCTAAAATGTAGTTTGTAACACATTTCGTTATATTACTCAATGTGAGTAACATATTTGAATCCTAAGGATTAGTTCCATTTTGTCTTGCTTTTTATAATGTGAAGTGCTGTCTGAATTTCCAAGGCAGGAATGCGTTTCCGCTCTGGCTTTGTCGTGCTGGCTCCAGCTTTGACTCCTCCATTGTGTCACTTACGTTAAATGGATGTTTACATTACAATGTTGCGTGTTCTGAATGGGTTCTGGTAATGAATGGAATTGGCAAAATATATTAGAGAGAAGACGAACATGTGAAACTGAAAACACTCATGTAATCCATTATTTTTATCAATGTAATTGTATTGCGATTACCATCGATTTAAACTGTAACTGTACTTGAATACAGTTACCCATAATTCATAATCAGAATACGTAATGTCACTACATGTATTCTGTTACTCCCCAACATTGTATAAGGCATATTACAGGTAGGGTTATATGCCAGTCTAAAACAGTAGACAGGCTAAGACAGTAGTACAGCATATCTGCAACAGTATATCGGTAATATTAAAATGCATTACATAATAATTCAATCTTATTTCAGTCACACAAGAGGGTCCGAAGCATATAAAAGGATAAATAAATAAAAAAATAAAATCCTCACAGAGTTATAATAATAATGTAGTGAGTCATACTTATAAGGTCATGACAGATCAGCTGGACATACCATCAGTCAATCAATCAATCAGACAAACCATCATTCAACCAACACCCTGATAGAGATTGTGTCCAGGCGCGGATTAACGCACAGGCTAGATAAGGCTTGAACCTAGGCGCCCCCATGTGTACCAACTGTCAGGGGGCCCCGACTGGCCAGTAAAAATATAAATTCATTGATATTTTTACGGGCATAGGGGCTAACAGAAAATTTAGCCTAGGGGCCCATTTACACCTTAATCTGCCCCTGATTTTGTCACCAGTGTTTTGTTAAGTCTGGAGGAGAATCGTAAATCACTCTTCCTAGGGCTGGTTAGAGCCTCTGTGATACTGTTCTCTAATTAGTTCAGGCGATTATGGTCATAAATTATAGTTCTAGTTTAAAGTTATATTTAATATTCCATGTCTAGTTTAAAATGTATATTTTGTACTTTATTTATTATTGTTTATTCCATGTGCCTTAATTGTTCTTTGTTCCCTTTTTCCTACTGCACTGTTAAAACTGGAGCCACGTCGTCTCGTCTCTCTATGTATCTGTACAGTATATAGCAGAGATGACAATAAAGTTTACTTTGACTTTGACTTTGATGCCTGAACCCATAAGGTTTCTGAGGACAGCCTCACATGTAGGCACACCATATTGCACAAACAAATAACATGCACCGCGCCAGTGGTTCTCAAACTGTGGTACGCGAGCTGCCTCTAGTGGTACGCTGAGTCACTGAGATTTTTTAAGTCAAAGTTAAAAAAAAATGAATAAAGAAAAACTCACCCACCCACACACCAAAATACATTAACTAGAAACTTTATAACCAACATTAACATATAATTGTACTCTGTATATGTAGTTTATACGCCTACACTACTTCTTTTTATTTTAGTTGTAATGGTGGTACTTGGAAAGCCTCATATTTTGTAAGGTGGTACTCATTGTTATAAGTTTGAGAATCACTGCACTACACCATCTGGGTCAGAGCCGGCCCAAGGCATAAGCGAACTAAGCGGCTGCTTAGGGCCCCGTGGCCACCAGGGGGCCCCCAAGAATACATGAAATTACATCTTTTTTTATTTTTCTTCTTTTAATTTATATATGTTTAATATTTCAGTTGATATCATATTGGTAATGAAATCCATTATTCAATTAAAAAAACAACGCAATATTATTTTAACTGGCTGTAGGATGCATGCACAGTTGGAGTATGACAGCCATACAAGAGCATTGTCTACTAGTTTATTTAGCCACTTTTCAGTACACCACATTAAGTATGCCAACTGGTACTGCAAGACTTTGAATGTTAAAGTGCAAATTAACACCTGACTACTCCTGTGGGTTTGCTACTGTTACAATTAAAGATCATAGCAAGGGTAAAAACACTGGTATGATGTAAGCAACACAGCTACAAAAAAATAAAATTTATATTGGGTGTGTTAGATTTATAGTGTGCGAATAATAAAGGATTGACAATAATTAGTCATATTGGTGGCACAGAGGGGCCCCCAAATAAAATTCTGCTTAGGGCCCCCTGAAGCCTTGGGCCGGCCCTGATCTAGGTACCCGGAGCAATAACCTCATAGCATCATTATAAGCCGCAATGAGCCTACGCAGGCTGCTTTTCCTGAGACTACACCAAAGATGGGCGGTTAACAGGGGTGTGTAGTAAGCTCTAAATCAAGCACATTTGAAATTGACAGAATACATACTAAACTTGCGAAGTAGGCAAGGCAAGGCAAATTTATTTATATAGCACATTTCATACACAGAGGTAATTCAAAGTGCTTTACATAAAAGGAAGTAGAATAATCATAAAAACAATAATAAAAACAAAAAAAGAAGTAGAACAATCATTAAAAACAATGATCACAACAATAAAACAAAATGATTTAAAAATTGATTTAAAATAAGTTCAAGACAGTTCAAAACAGAATGCAATCAGTTCGGACGAAGCACAGTGCTCATTCAGTAAATGCACAGCTAAACAGATGAGTTTTGAGTCTAGATTTAAATGTAGCTAATGTTTTAGAACATTTGATATCTTCTGGAAGCTGATTCCAACTACGGGCAGCATAATAGCTAAAAGCAGATTCCCCTTGTTTTGTGTGAAGTAGAGTGATATTAGTTTCTTTGCAGTATCTGGACCAACGATCCATACACAGTAAGGTATAAATCAAAAACTTTTGTACAAAGTATTCTTTTGGAGCTACAACTAATTAGGGAGAAATAATGTAAATCATTGGATTCCTTATTGATTTAATTTCCACATGATTAACCGAATTCATCAGTGTTCTGCTATTCTTTGGTGCATCCAGGAGGTGGCATTTGATGTAAGAAAAAAGAAAGAAAGAAAGAAAGAAATAGGGCCCTAACGTTAGTCGTTTTGATTTACTACCTGATTTATAACAAGGAGAAGGGGATTCGCGCCAGGGTCGTTTCCAGACCTTAAGGACACTCAGGGCTTAGGACTCAAAATATCCTGGGCTGAACCCCGGTCAAATCGGCTGGGTCATGTTGTTAGTAGTTTACAATTACTGAATGTACTTCAGGAAAGATTTTCCACCACATTAAATGCACATTTTAAGTTGCTTATTTAAAATATGTAGTAAATACAGAATAGGTGGTTAGATAATACAATAGGGCTGTGAAAAATAAAACAATAATATATGAAGATAAAATAGAACAATAACATTGTTTTGTATGAATAAACGTTATCGAAACCTACCATACACGGCCTAGTATTTAGTACGGCAGAGTGCGGTTTAGGACGCGACCTCTGTCACTTTTGACGACACGCTGTATCTCAATCGATGATTGGCTTAATTCTGGCTCTGTCCGATGATGCACACTTACTGCACTAAGTAGCATACAAGTAGGAAAACGCCATTGCTGCAGTTCTTTTGCGATGTACTCTTTATCCTCTAGTCTAGTACGTAGTTTGCTAAGTCAACTCTGTTTTGCTCACGGCTTCTCATGTTACAGCAGCTATTGCGAACGCGATGTCGCCTTAGCATATCGGCTAAAGCCTTTAGCAGACTGTATACTGATTTCTGTGCCAGCACACAACCGGAACCCAGGGAAGCCTTCGCGTTTCTCTTATTTCAGATTTAACGGAGTCATTTAAAGGAGAATCTGGTTGCTGGAAAGGCAGCCGGAACGCGTGAGTAACGTTTGCTGTTTATCTTCAGTCTGCGCATCGTAGCCTCGTGTGCATGTGTAATTGTTAGCTGCTAGCCATCGTTAGCTGAGTTTTATTTATTTATTTTTTTTACCCGCATGGCTGTTGTTTATTAGCAGTTAGCCGTATGACTCAGATTTCTATTGTCATAATTCTTTGGTATATGTAGTTGTTAACTTAAGTGTCTTTACCCAAATTAATCTATTATTGATACGCGCCGATTAGTTAGTAGAGCAATAGCAGCTAACGTTACAGCCTACGTTAAAGTTGCAGCCGATCGCTACTTTTTTGTCGTTAGCCACATGGATACATTAAGTTAACTCGTTAAATTTGCCTACATGTCAACATTCGAAACAAGATCCAACTATTGTCCTAAGTGCTGGAGAATACTTCCCAAGGTACATTTAATGTTCGTTATTGATAAAGTTCCATTTCGGAACTTTGAGGTTTCCCCGTCCCCGTTTAACGTTAATTTCAGACCCCGAATTAAACAGAATGCGTTCCGTTGTGTGTTCATAATGAACACACTTTTAACCTTCTATCGATCTTCTTCTATCTATTTGTAGTACTAATGGGACTCTAAGCCACTGTTAGCAAACAGATCCGGTGGAATGCTGACGGATCTGTGTCCCAACATGCTCGAAGTTTTAGAGGCTATATCAGCTACTAAAGTAAAACCCACTCTTGTGCTTTCTGACCTAAAACCGCGATCTTAAACACTTTCGTCTGAAATAAACGCTCATACGTTACACACAAAGCTTAATATTCCCAAAACATTACACTTTTTTTTTTAAATTAAGAAGGCTACAGTATACTTTTATACACCAACAGCTGTGCAGATACAGATTGTGCCATTTATTAGCCTCTTTTGATTGAACGTACAGTTATTGCTTAATTAATCAAACTTCTGGGTGAGATTTTTTAAGTCATTTTAAGCCTTAACTAAGATTTCCATCTATTTGCACACTTTATCATGGGCATAATGCATCTAAACATCACACAAAAGACAATTATCTGGAACAATTTATGAATAGGAAGGTACTTTAACTACATTGTAGATTTGCCAAAAAAAAAGTTTCATTGTGCTCTTTTTAAACAGTTTGTCGTAAAAAAATAAATAAACCATCACAAGAACAAGCGTTCAAGGAGATGGCACATTTTGCTCAAGAAATACAAGTCAGCAGTGGTGGGCACATTACTTTAAAAAAGTAATTGGTTATGGTTACTAGTTACTTCTTCCAAAAAGTAACTGAGTTAGTAACTGAGTTACAGCATTATAAAAGTAACTAGTTACCAGGGAAAGT